>JAXGGA010008574.1:0-56049 GCA_038373865.1 Uloborus plumipes | reverse complement strand
TGGGCATGTTTTGATTTTTAATGATTAATAGGTTTTCTCAGTTACAGGCAAGGCAAAGTGAATGGAGCAAAGCAAAATAGTTCCTTTTTATTACTTATTCATTCATTCATTGACTCGCTTATGTATTCATTCATCAATTGACATTTATTTATTCATTCACTTAATATTCTTATTCATTCTGTCTTAAGCTCACTCAATAATTTTTGTTTATACATTTATTAATTACTTTTTTTGTTTATTGTTTCATTATTCATTTATTCTTTTATTTACTTATTCATTTGATCAAAAAACATTCTTTTAACAAACTAAAAATATTTTACCAAAAAAATGCTGTATTTTTCACTGATCCCATTGAAAAAAAGTGCATGTTAACATTTTTTTTTAATTAAAAATAACAGCCAAGAATGAAAAATAATGTTTGTTATAAAATGCATTGTTCTTTCTGTAGACAGTCAAACCTCATGCTCCAAGGGAACCTTTAAAATCAATTTGTCTTATCTATGAAGAATAAACAGTAGGAGGGGGGGGGGACATAGTTTATTTTAGCAGTAATTCATTTTAAGCATGTTCAAATGAACAAAGTTTTGCAGTATAGTGTATGCTGTTTTTTGTTCATTTTGAAAAAGGTAAGCTATGTTAAGTACATTAGTTCGCCCCATATTCCCATATTGTCATTTAGAATTTGTTAACAATACAACAAGCATTCATTGTGAATATTGTTGTTTATTTTGCAGCATATTAGTTTTTGTTTTAAAAGTACTGTTTGAGCATGGCGGGTTACCTTGTATTTCTTTAAAAACTCGTAAATCCGCTTACTCTGTATTATGTGAGTTCGATGAGTTATGAATTTGCTTCATTAAATGCGATAAATATTTATTGTAACACAACACTAAATACTATGTACACAAGATGAATATATAAAGAGATATGAATTATAGAATAATAGAATACATGAAGAGATATTTCATTGCGCTAAACGATGCAACGAACAACTAAAAACTCAGAATACGGAATTCTAAAACAAAAACCTTTTTTTAATCGTTGCCAAACGCGTGCAAGCAAAGCGCAATAATAATTAAATTAAAGGCTTAGCTGCGGCGCGTTCGACAAGAACTACCAAGTAACATACTCCTTTAGGTTTTTAAAAGCAGAAAAAATGTATTTAATATGTTCTTCTATTGTAGTTCATTCCTTCTCATTACTCTTTTAGACGACTTGTGATAAATTCATGTTTGTATTTATTATCTTCCTTTTATAACAAGCCTTGAGTATTATGTATAGGGTTACCATAATTTACATAAGTCAAATTATATATCTTCATGCATTGTAATTTAACTTTTTAGTGATTAATCAAATAAATGCGTGGAAAAATATTTTGAAAGTAACAATTATTATCTACTCCACTTAACATTCTTGTATTTAGTGTTGATTATTCAAGATCTACTCTTTTGAATTCTGGAAATTAATTAGTTTATTTTTCAGAACTTCTAGGGAAGATTCTGGTTGATGCTGAGAATATTGGGTCATCTACTTGGCTTGCAGCTATCTGTGTGGTTGCTGCTACTGTCCTTCTGCTTTCTCTCTTAAGCTGTGCGTTGATTTACAGAGAAACAGGAAATTGTAAGTATTTCTGATATTTATTTATTCTGCATTGTAGTGAACATTTCCTGTTTTATTTAGTGGAACCAATTCTTGTTTGTGTATGAGTTTTGTTTTAAAAGTAGCATATATTCCTTAAAATTTATTTTAGAATTTCCGAAAGCCAATATCTACTGCTTCTGTTTTCCAATTATTTATTTTAATGTATGGGTCATTCCGACGAAAATGGTACAATCCATGTCCGAGACCTTAGAATTTTTTAAAATCAATTTTAATAACTACCACCCATTAGGTGTATTTTTTATTGGTTCTCCATTTAATTTTGTGCCATCAAGTATCAATTGATTAGGTATAATCCATTTAGAAATGACACAAAAAAATTATCTTTGTCAGAAGAAGGAGAAAATGACGTGCCCCAGCTTCAAATTGCTAGAATTTTGAATGTGATTTAAAATTAAACTGAAATGTTACAACAAAATAAATTACACTGCACTGCACAAGAAATGCTTCTGACACCATTTCTGCAGATTATTACGCAAATGAAAAAAATGTTCCCTAAAAAACACTATTATTTATCCATGTCCCTAGATTTTCTATGTTTTGAATTGTCCACTCTGTTAGAAGCCTTTTGGAAATAAAATAAACAATTGCATTCAATCTGATATATTTTTTAAAAAATATAGGTAGTATAACTGCCATGATTAGCTTGCTACATTGAATTATGTAGTCAACAACCAGGATGAGCCTCATTCTTTTCTTATGATAGTTAATTTGAACTGTTGGTTGTCCATTCTGTTAGAGCCGATTTCATGATGAAAAAAAATAGATTTTTTCTTGAAATTGCAGACAGACTTACAGTTTTAGGCTGTTTATTCCACTTCATGCTTGTTCTGTGATTCTAACTTTTCTTTGTGATTATACAGATATTTTTAAAGGCTTATTTGTCCACTCTGCTATATGTCCACTCTGTTAAACAAAGTGATGAAAATATTTAAAATCCGTTCATAAATGAGTCATGTACTAGTTATTTTCACTTCATTATACACAAATAAATGGAAACCCAATAAAAAAATGATTAGTTGGTGGAAATTATTTAAATTGATAATCTTAAGTACAGAGTTTCAGACATGATTTGTACCATTTTCGTCGGAATGACCCATATCTTTTTTTGTCGGACAATTTAATTTTAAAATGTGTTCTCTGATGACAAATGATGAAATTACCAATTGAATATAGAGGAGCTATTTACTTAGGAGCCTGTAAAGTTCAGATTATATGAAACGTTTGCTTACTTAAAAATCAGAACTGTTCTAAATTGGTTATTCCTATTATAGAGATTTTTAAAATAATCATGGATCAAGCAGATAATCGATAATCAATTGCTCAATCGCTTTTTCCCTTGAAAAAGGAAGTACTGTCCAACCACAGATGAGATAGAAAGGCTAACATCCGGCTTAACACCGAAAACGGGCGCATCTATTAGTTTTTAAGGATGCTAGACTTTACAGATGTGAGTTAGCCTCTATATTAGGCAGACTCATATTAAAATGAACAAACTCAAGCATCGAATTTTTACTTTTCCCCCCTCATGTAGATTGACTCATCTTACCTGGAAGTTTGCCAATTCTACAGCATCTATGGTCAAACAGTACATATGTCACTAGCAGAGCCAGAATTTACCTTTTTGGATAACAGTCCTTTTATGTGTATAAGTGACCATGTTAGAGTTGACATTAAGTGCTAAAACCAAGGGTTCTATGCCGCTAACATTTGTAATTAGATCCATTTACCTCTTCTTACTGCATTATTTATCCAACTATTGTTCCTGAAAGAATTCCGACTTTGAAACCAACTAATAGTACAAAACAATTTTTTCAAGTATATAAGCTGTTGTATTATATACTTTGTTTTCCATTTAAGTATGGGTATTATATTTTTATTTCAATGTTATTCATTAGTAATCAATAAATGACACTTAATTTCTTAGTCATATTTGTTAAAAGTAAGTAATAACCTAACGATTTTACTCAATTATATTGTATAGAGTTAAATCCTTTTTCTGGAATCAGTCGTGTGTAACTGAACAAAAAAAATTTAGCACTACACTAGGGAGAAAAAATTCAATAGATACTTTTGTGAGTAAAAATAGACAACGTTTAAAAAGTACAAAAAAATAGGAATAAAAGAGTTAGCAGCTGTTTCGGGGCTATAAACTGCAAGCCCCATCATCAGTACATAAAAATAAAAATAAAAAGACAAGTTCACATGCCAAAGACTGACAAGTGAACAGGTGAAGCTAAGCTGAACCAGAATAAAAAGTGCTTAGCTTCACCTGTTCACTTGTCAGTCTTTGGCATGTGAACTTGTCTTTTTATTTTTATGCACTGATGATGGGGCTTGCAGTTTATAGCCCGAAACAGCTGTTTGCTGAGTTTTTAAACTCTTTTATTGGTATTTATTTGTACTTTTTAAACATTGTCTATTTTTACTCATTTCATAGTACAAAGTTTTCGACTGCTGTTTTACAAAGATACTTTTGTGTTTGACAAATAAAATGGCAATAACCAACGTTTTACTGCACAAAATTTGCAAATATCTGCAGACATGTGTTTAGGGGCACCTTATAATCCCAAATCATGTATCTGCAGATATCTGCAAATTTTGTGTGATAAAACGTTGATTATTCCTATTTTGCTAGGGATAAGGTTTTGCAGTTCTGTATCATAAAATGTATTCATAGAAAAGAAAACAAAAACTTTTTCATTCATTTTCATTTTAATTTTTTTCTCCTTTTTTACATATAGTTAATCATGAAGAACATCTACCTCGAATAATCGCGAATCCTGGGTTTGAAATCGATCTGGAGCAGAGCTACCTCCTCGATCATGCCGATTACAACGACAACACGGAGCAAACCGTCAGGATGAACAACAACACTGTGATCCAACCGTCCAGAGTATGAGCGAGGTATCCTGTGGTTGTTCTTTGTTTGCATGTCCTGTAGTTTTTGTAACCCATACGGTAATGTTATGAATTCATTTTTCCATAAAATGAGTGTGAAATCTTTTGCTTTACTTTTACATGCATTTAAGTTTTTATGGTTTTATCATTGAAATTGTTGGTTTAAGATGTTTACTATTCAGGGTGATTTTGCAGAATCATAACATTAGAAGCAATTGTATTAAAAATAATTAGCATAGTTTGAAGTGGAGAATGCCTCATGAAGAGAGAAATTTTTCTTTCGAGTTTTTACTCTGATGCCATAAATGTTCGGTATGTGTTTAAAGGCATTGAGACAAGTCATCATTGCCAATTCATCTTCTCTTTGCTAAATAGAAGCTCTGGAAAACAAAATATTTCTTGGTCTTCTGCAACTACCTGAAAATATTCTGCAAGAGTTAGTATGTGCATAGTAGAAATCTGAAATGAACATGCATTGGAAAACGAACTAGCTTTGGTGTAAACTCCGAGTGAGCTACGTTTACTCCAACCAAAATTAGATTTAACCTCATTCTACTTAACGCAAAGGTGCCATAACTCCAGGTTCAATCTACTTTTGTCAGTTTCAATTCCTAAGGTACTGTAGTATCATAGATTCCTTTAGTAGTCTTGTAATTAAAAACAAAGATTACTCTTATAAATATAATTAATGCAAAGTTTTTAAATCATAAGAGACTTTTATGGAAATTTGAATGTTGTATACATACTTTGACTCTGATGAAGTTAACATGCTACAGTCACCATTAGCGTACACAAAAGTTCTTTGGCTGGTTTTAAACCATGCTCCTTTCTCCATGAGCCCAGCACCTCACTGATTGAGCTAGCTTGTCTCTTTACTTGAGAGCAGAAACAGTATTGTACTGATTTTCTCACTGAAAGTTCTAAATGAACTCCGTAACTGATTGTTAGTATTTTGATGATCATTGATTGTACATACATTTATTGTGTCTTTTGTAAAAACTTGATGTAATTTCTCTTCCTAAGGCAGTATTCTTCATTTCTTTCTCTGTAATGCTTCAAATTCAAATATGTATTTTTTAATTGTCTGTTGGACTGACCAATTAGTTGTTCAACAATCTCACTGAATTCCTTTCAGCATGCTGGAATGCAAGTTCATGAAAAGCTTTAGCCTCTTGATTTCAGTGAATTGTTTATTCGGATCGAATATCTGACAATTTTTGGCAGGATACCTGGCACGCTTTCCAGTATTGATTTGAAGTTATCCTTTTTTTTTTTCAAATTTTTATTTTAATGATGCCTAATGTCTTTGCTTAGATGTAAGTATGCGTGCATGCTTGTCTTTTATCATTTGATGAAATTAGGGTTTCATTTCCTCATTGAAAACTTCCCCCTCCCAAGGTTTCTCCCTGAAAGTTCCGGGTACCCCAGTTTGCATCTGTTGTCACTTTCTCTCTTTTGTAAATCAAAGCATCGTGTCTCATTTCGGCAGCATTACAACTTCCCAAAAGCCAATTCCTAATGCAAAATTCCTTCTGCACTGTTATTTCTGCACCTAGTTGCTAATATTGTTTATATCATTTACCATTATGAGTAAAATAATTATATTCTGCTTGTTGCACTAATACCGTTGAACCTGGTTATCTCGAACCTGCTTATCTGGAAAACCTCTCTATGTCGAAATTTTTCCATTTCCCTGCTTTTACAGCATAAATTTAATGTTTTTTCTCATGTTTATCTCGAATGATTTTTCCCGAAAACCTCTACATCTGGAATTTTGACGACTCTCATTTTTGAATTTCATCTCCAGCCACCTTTACCAATGGTATAACTTGGAGACAAAAATCATCTTTTGCACAATCATTCAAAAACTATGTTCATACTTAAAGGTATGCTTAACTTGCTGCAGATATAGTCATCACAATTAGTGAAACAGGGACTCACAACATGTCTGTCGTACAGTAAAACATTCAACAATATCAATGCAAAACAATCTATTAAGTCTTTGACTTTGTTCCAATTGCTTTTTTTTTTTTTGTAAATTTTATCACAACCTCTGTATCTCGAAACCTTCGTATTTTGAATTGTTCAGACATGTGATTTTTCAGTATTTTTACTGAATTCAGTATTTTTTGAAATAGCAAAATACTGAGTGCAGAACAAAAAGAATGAGCGTCACAAGTTAAATTTAACATCTACCAATTAATTTCATGCATCCAATCTAAATAGTTGGCTAGAGAGAACCAAAAGCTCATGTTTGAACTTGCAGGTGTAGTATGATATATCAACAATTTTGTGTTTGCTCCCACAGCAACGTAATTTCAGTATTTTTCATTTTATATGGGTCACATGTCTGATTGTTCTTCTGTACCTTGCAATTCGAGATAGACAGGTTTGACTGTATTCAAATATTTACATCATTGGTCAGTCCACTTTTTCATTATAATTCCATTTTACCTTCTATTTTAAACATTCTGTCACATTCATATGTTGTTAAAGCAGTGATATTTTATCATCTTGCGAAAGAAATGTAAGCTATTTTGAATCCATTTCCTAGTAGGTTTCCTGTGGTGGGAAATTTGTAGGTGCTACAAAAAATGGTAGCTATAACTTTCAACTGTTGTGCTTTGTGCTATGTCTGTACTCAATGTTGAAAAATTAAAATCTTCAGATTTTCGCTATGGGAATCAATTTTTTTGGAAGTTGCTTTTTATGGTTAACCTTTTAACTATCATGCGCGAGATAGTCTCGGGCACAGCTGGTTTTCGAAAACGTCATGCCCGAGTATTACTCGAGGTAATTCTTTTTTTTTTTTTTTTTTTTAAGTGCATCGTATTGTTATACCCAAATATATATCGGAAGACGTTTATTTCGGCTTCATCTCTTTGTCAAACCCGACTGTTTCTTGGGTTTGTGCTTGGAAAAGTGTTAAAAATCAAAATAACTTGACAGTTAAAGGGTTAATTGTTTTTATGTATTTTTAATTTTTACATTGGTTGACATGATGTAGTGCCTCATAGTAATGAAAGCAATAAGTATTATAAATATGATTGAAATGCTCATTTTAAAATGCATTGAGACTTTGCATTAGATCTATTTTTTTTATGCCGAGAAACTAACTAGCTTTGCTTTTATCTACTTAATGTATTTACTTTAACTGTTTAACTGCTGTAGATTCCTTATCTACTGAAATCTGAAGCTTTTAAGTCTTGCCTGACAAGTGATACCTTTTTATAGTGTTTATGTGTGCTTTCAAGCTGTGTTTAGCACATATTGAGAAAATGTGTTTTGTGTAATTGTGCAATTATAAAGAATTATTCTTTCTTATAAATCAGCGATTCTGAAACTTAGTGATATCTTGGATTCATTTTGTCATCTCAAACCTATTTAGTTGACATTAAAAAGAGTACTTTCATGTGTAAAATGTACATATTTTTCATTGCAAATTGTTGTCATATCAAATTCATTTTGCTTTGAAAAATATTAAATTATCTTCTTTAGTAGCTATAATTGTGCTAAATAATAATAATAATAAAATAAATTAATAAAATCAAATTATAAGAAGTAAAATTGATGTATTTCTTCTCTCTTCTGAGGAAAGCTTGGAACAACCAATTTTCTATTTGCATATTTATGGCTTTCTATTTTATATTTAACACACTGTTAGCTTTTCTTCAACTCCTATTCTATTAAAATCAGTTGACTTGAAGACTTTTCTATAAACTCTAGGTCCCCTGATAGCGTGGACCGCAGTTTAAGAATCGCTGATGTTGATGCCAAATATTAAAATCTGGATGAATTTCAATTTTTGCCAAATTAAATAACCTATCTCATGTTATTTATTATTCATTACATCTGAAAGTTAAGGTCTGTGCAAAGGTACCATTGAAACTCCTTTGTATTTAGAACATTTTTTTCTAAAACATAAACAAGTTGATCATTAACTAAAATGTGTACGTACTTCTCAACCTTGCTGTTAAAGAGAAAAAATAGTTGTGCAGTAAAAGCTTTGTATTGTTGACTTTGTGATTAAAAAACTTTAAAAAGTATTATTTTTAATATTTTTTAAGTTCATTTAGACCTGCTTGATAACATTGTATGTACCAGTGGTGCACAACCTACAGGCCCGCAAAGCTGATCCATGTGGTTTGTTATTGTGCTCAGTGTTGAAAATCACAAACAGTGTTCTGAACCTTCCTCAACAATCAATCCTCTTCATCTACTTATATTAAAAACTGAGTATCTTTCTAACTATCTTTCTTTCTAACTATCTTTCTATCTTTCTATGTCACGCTTCTTTCTCCTGAACGCCAATGAACTGAAAGTCGAACCAGGTACCGATAGATAGGTAATTTTTCAAGCTTCTTTAGTTTCAATTTATATAATTATACGATTTTAATTAGCGAAGATATCAATTAATAAGTAGTCAAGTTTAAAGCGATTAAGCCTAATAAATGATTAAATATGAAATCCATTCTTGCATTGCAAAACGTGGTTGCCATGAAACAGTAATAAAAATGATAATGAGAATTTTGAATGAAGGCTTAACTAAATCAAACACGAAACTCATAAGCGGGCCACTTACGTAGAATTTTTATCGCTAGCTACTGGTAATATTTTGAAACATTTATTTGTTGAAAAGCCATCTACTTATATTAAAAACTGAGTATCTATGTCTGCTTTTTTCTTTTGAGCGAGCTGAACTTACTGAAACTTTCCTCACCATCTTGAAGACGTGAAGCATCTCAATAATTCGAATGATTTTTTTATATAGGAAAAAAGTAAAGGCGTGAAGCGCCTGTAAGCGAGCCGCCTTGGCGGGGAGTAGTTTCTTTAAATTTTTTTCTCACTACTTTCAGGGCACGAAGTGCCCGTGCAACGCCGGGCCACGTGCGTGGTAAGTCTTGAAATCGAATGAACATTAAATTATATCAAATAATATAACTTCAGCATGAGGTAAAAGTTAGAGAGGGGGGACGTTATGCATCAACATGCCGCAGGAAGCTAATCTAGCTGCCCTGGCAGCTAGTCTGATATTAAAATTTGTTGCAAATGTGGAGACAGTTTTTTTTGGGGGGGGAGGGGGGCGTTGTTGGCCAATCGATAAGGCGTTGAACTCATGGTCCCGGGTTCGATCCCAGCCGATCAAAGATCCACCGTTGTCACTAATGGTGACTGGGCGAGGTTAAATAAGGATCATGGTCTCAAAGTCCTCCAAGTGAAACAATACCTCTGGGGGTACTGAACCAGAAGTTTGCTTAGTCCTTGTTCTGTATCAAAAGAACAGAGTGCTCTTCAGATCCCTATCCAGAGTTGTGGTAGGTACGGGGGACCCTGAATTGTGCAATGTGCGAAGCCAACTTTCTCGAACTCGGTTTCTAAGAAACAGATAAGACGTTAGGATTAAATAAAAGAATCATGCAGTAACGATAATAACAATTCTTGGTTTGTAGGGTATTTTTCCCTCTTCCATATTTTCCAATATTACCTAGAAAGGTTTTAATGTAAAGTAGAAACTTAAGAAATAAGCAATCGTTAGTCGCATTTTGCAACCAAGGATTTTGATTTGATACCTAGATTTTCAACCCTAGCTGCCAAATTTGACTAAAAGTTTAGGAGCATATTGAAGTTTTTTTTTCCTGACTCATTGTGATTAAGACCAGTGATTAACCCAGAAGATAAAGTTGTAGAAAAATTTTCTTAAATGCAATCACATTTATCCTTAAGAAATAATTCTCTTTTCTATGCTTTATAAATATGCAACCAGCAGTGTGTTATATAGCATACTGCAGTGGATATTTTCAGTCTGTTTTATGATTGTTTTCAATTCTTTTCTGAAAATTTGCTTCATTAAAAACGGTTTAAGTTGTTAGTTTTGAATCCCAGAAACGTGTATATTTGCCATGATGATGCCTAGCTATAAGTTCTTATTTCTTGCACTGTTGAGCACCACTAGTACATATCATGACCACTGAATGAATAAATTAAATACTCAGTACACAACTTGAAATGTAATGTGTTTAAAGAAGTATATATAAATTTAGGTTTTGCTTTCAAACATTTCAAATCACAACAAAGATGAGTATTTAGCAATGAGTATCATAAAATTATTGTAGCATAAGTTATGATAGTTTTTAAATATGCATCAATTTCATAAATTCAAATCAAAACCTATGCTGGCATTGCTACTTTGAAAGAAAATGAAAAAGTAGAAATTCTGATTTTGCTTTAAAATGTAGTGAATATAAATTATCTTTGTTATACGTGTACTGCATTGTTAACTAATACTGTGCATTTGGTTGTTTCCTAGACATAAATGCATTATGTTTCTTGAATTATATATGTATTGAGAGAAGTAATTATATCAAATTATTTTAAAAGGGTTTAATTGGATGCTACAACGGCAAAACAAAATTGTTCCCTGAAGCTGAAAATGTAATTTAGAGAAAACAGCCATTAAATATTTCTTTATCACTTAAATTTCGATTTTAAGATTATATTTAACCTAACGAGAAAGCTTGGTTTAAATAAAAGAAGTGAGATAGAATGAAATTGCAGTTATAAACTCCTCTGTATTATATGTAAATGAATACTTTTTTTCAAACAGTTACTTCAGTTGACTTTAATTAAAAAAAAAGCCTCCACCCCCCACCCCTTCTCCCATTACTTAACTGTTATTTTCATTTTAGATTATCATATCAATTTACATGAACAAAATCTGAAGTTTTTTTTTTTTTTTGCTCATGGCTTATGTTTAAACTAAAATAAGAGACTAAATATTTTAAAATCAAAGAGTTTTTACAACTTACATTACTTTTTGTTTATTCATTTATTTTATTTTAATATTTTGGAAGTTTCTTCAAAATGAATTATTATATGTAAGGCATTAGTACCATTTAACTATTAAAAGTGGAAACCCTTTTAAGAGTATAATTGCTCACTTGTAACTTTCCAGCTTTTTCTCTTTTTTAAGATCTTATTTCTGATTCAAAACAAAAAAGAATTATTTCATAAAGGGGGGGGGGATTTTTCCACTTACATTGATTTTCTAATGATATTTATAAATTGAAATTACTGTAAAAAGCTATTCTAGGCTCTTAAATAATGTATATTTACCATCATACATGTTCCATGATTATTAAATTCGGAGCAGCTTGCCTAGGATGTTTCCAAATGCTGGAGCAACTTACCGGGATATTATTATTAGCTCTCTCCTGCTGTTGTTCTTTTTTTTTTTTTTTTTTTTCAAAAATGTCTGGGAGGTTAATTTCAACTTTCAATCCTTCACGGAACAAACATAGACATATGCGCTCCGTTTTAATTTCATTTCATATATGTTTATGTTCGCCATCATAATTTTCAGAAAATCTTTGAATCAATGTTGAAGTTATGTGACACGATTTTTACTTGCATATCAGCTATTTTGTTTACTTCCTTTTTATGTAAGTATTTGTACTTATTTTTATTCAATTATATATTCTGTATGCTTATTTTGCATTTACTTTTGTAAATCTCATTTTTATTACTTTTTGTTTTTACTTATTTTATATGTTTTTTTAACTATTAGTTTATTAGTTGGCTGTAATCATTAGTTAGCTTCATGCATGTATGCTTATTGTTCATTCAAGGAAACTTATACAATCATTCAAAAGGTGCTCCTGTAGTTCTGTTATAAATATGTCTTTCATTTATGGAAATATTTCAATGCGGTTTTCTTTTTTAACTAAAGTGATGAATAAAACAACTTTTGTTTCATAGTTTTGCATTCTTTGTTGTCTTTGTTTCTAGCCGAAACTTTTCGCATTTAAAACTAGTTTTTGCCTATATATATACATATATATATATATATATATATATATGTATATATATATATATATATATATATATATATGGGTGATTCTACAAAAATGGGCAAATTTATGTTCCATGCTGATTGCTCTTTTTGTTTTTAATTTAATAAAAAACTATTTTGGGAATATTTTTATACGTCTTTTGTTCTATAATTTCCGTTATCAACAATGTCAATATTTAATTATTATTCATTTCAAAAAAAGGATATTAGATTGAAATGTCATCCACATGCCCTGTCCCATAGGTGCAATTTTCACAATCAATGGAATATAGATTTAAAAAAAATAAGTGATTTTTTTTTTCTCGAGTTTTTTATTTATAAATATGAATGTGTGCAAGATGTAAATCACAAAAAAAGCAAAATATTATGAAAATAATATCTCTAAAAGTTAATCTAAACTTTGTCCCAGCGGTTATCAGTCATCCACATGTCTAAAAAGTATAGATATTTTTCTCTGAAATGTTTTATTTCAAAAGCTGGCAACACATCTTAAAATAAAGTATGGAACTTTCTTATTCCTGGCTGAGGATTAATTTTGCTGTTCTGCAATTACTTTTTGATAAAAAGCAAGCTAAACTCAACTTTCAAGGCAAGTGTTTTTTAACTTAGTCATTAACATGCCCCACAGAATGCATGTAAAATGTACATGTAAATAAATTTTGATAATGAGTAATCCTAAGGCTTACATTTGTGGGTTCTAATTCGAAGTGAAGCCGAAAAATATTCAAATATAACTTTTTGAGAACACAATTACTTGTGTTTTGTCATTCACATGCCCTTTTACTATTGTCATTCACATGCCCCAATATAAGACACGTGGATGAATCAAAAGCCAAACTATGACAGTACAATGTTTAAAAATTATGTCTAACAGTTTACTGGTTAAAAAATTTTATTAATATACCTATTGTGTTTGTGTTATTCACATACTTACTGTGTTATATTCACATACAATTGTGTCATCCACATGTCCTTTTTATCATTCACATATGCCTTCAAAAAAATAAAAATCCGAAAATACAATAAAATACAAACATTTAAGCTCTGCTGATATTCTATTTTACTTATGTAACTTATCAAGTGCTTTGCTGATTTTTTTCAGATTTTTAATTTTAAATTAATTTTTTGAAATCTACATGTTAGAAATATTCCCGTATTTGTAGAATCACCCATATATATATATACTGTCGTCCCCGCTTAATCTGGTAACAGATAAACGAATGCCCCACTTACACGAATAAAATATCTCGTAACCACGTATTTCCTGTGCTGTTTACGCAATGTTAAAGATCTCTGTTTAATCGAATACCCCGCTTAATCAAATAATATTTCTTGGAACCAACAGTATATATATATATATATATATATATATATATATCATGAACAATGATTATATCTTATATTTATTTTAAAACTGTGACATTTGCGCTTTAAAAGATTGCAATTAAAAAGACTGCTTTTTTTATCTTTTGAATGTTATCTATTATTTTTTTAAAAAAATCATTAAAAATTAGAAAAAATTGAAATAATGTAAATTATTCATATCATTTAATACAAATAATAAATTATATTACTTAACACAGTAACATCACTAGGGCTGGCGATCTTCCGCTTTTTGCCCTTCTGGAGGGTTTGACCCAAAATATTGTAAGAGATTTGGATAAATTAATTTTTCCATTCTGAATATTTTTACCCAATATTTTAAGTGATGTTTAATCTACCAAAGCCAGTAGCATCACTGGGGATGGGGGAGGGAGACATTTACAGGCAGGGTGTCGGCAATTTCAATTGGTGTTTTAATCCTTTTTTTTTTTTTTTTTTGATCGATTGAAATCATTTTTTAACTTAAACCATATAAATCTTCTTTCAAATAATACATTTCATGAGTTCTACTTTTTTCTTAGTCAGTGTTACCTTCTTCCTTACATTGACCTTTTCCCCACAGTTTTACCTCGCTTGATCACTTTTATCTATTCAGATTCTCCCTTTATTACTCAATTTGAAAATTCAAACTTTTGTCAGTTGATGCTTTTAAATTAGTAGCTATTTTCTTATTAGTAGACACTGTATTCAGGATTTTTTTTATTTCGAGGAAATTTTATGACACTACACTAAAAATGGGTGTTTAGAAAGTCTTGTAAAATTAGGCCTGTTGCTAAAGTGTGCATATTTGTACAAATCAGAAAAAGGAAACTTAAAATTAATGTTTCTTCAACCACAAATTCTTTTTAAAATATTTAAAGCGTTTACACATTAGTTTGAAAAAAAAAAGCTTTTTAAAAATTATTTATCAAATGAAAAGGTTGAAGCTTTTTTTTTTTTTGCTATCGCTGTGATTATAAACAGTGAATTTATAGATTTCAATACACTTTTGACAGTAACTTGACAAGTAAAAATGGGTAGCTATCTGATTTTAAGCTGCCAGTTCTAAACAAAAAAAAAGAAGAAAACTTATTTTTTAATTAAAAAAAATGTATAGTTTTAAAAACTGAAAAGATACGCTTTTTTAAAAAATATTCTTTTGATAAAAGTTTGTTAAATGCACGAAGATGTCCCACAGCTAAGTATATCTTTTTTTTAATTAGCTTAAAAAAAATAGGGGTAGAATAATTGGTAAAAAGGACAACTTTACTGTAAGAAAAAAGCGTAGGGTGCTCTTTATTTGCATTTTGTCAAAGATTCTGCATCATTGAAAAACGCTAACGATGAGAAATTTAAAATGTCCAATCTCAAGACCCTCCCCTCCCCCCGTTTTTTTTTTTTTTTTTTTTTTTTTTTTAACGAAAGCTATTTGTTTGGTATATGCTATTCAGTGGCGGAACCAACGGAGGGAGGGGCAATCGCCTCCTCTTCTTCCCCTCCAAGAAAAATTGCCCATTTCCGTAACAGATGGCAGCACTAAAAATGGAAAGAAGCCAGATTTGGAAAGTGAAATTTGATGCTGAAGTCGTTTTCATCGTTTCAGTGACTAGTCGAATTAATTTCTCAGCTCTGTTCAACATTAATGAAAACTTTGAAAGTTTAAAGAATTCTGAGAATAAATTCCGAGTTTGAATGCGAAATCTCTGAAGTAAGTACCTTGTTTTATAATTAGATGTTATATCAAAATTCAAAACTTTGTACTTATAGTAAAATTTACGTAACTCTCAAATGCTAACGCGTAAAAATTTATTTTATCAACAATTCATTGTATACGAAGGTAACTTCTAATTGCACTTCCAATTCATCGTATTGTGCCGTTTCCGGCAGAACCATACGTTGGGAGATGCAACCGAACAATTTTACTAAAAAAATTAGCAAAAAGAAATTTTTTTTATTGAAAGTATTAGCAAACAAAATTTATTTTCGCCAAAAAAAATAGCAAAAAATATATTTCTAATTTTCATAAAATAAAATAAAAATCAGCAAAAAAAAAAAAGCTTTAAAAAAATTTGCAGAATTTTTTTTTCTTAAAAAAAAATTTCTTTTTTTTTTTCTTTTCTAACAAATTCATTACAATTTTTCTTTTAATAAAAGGTCAGGGAGTGCAAGTGCACTCCTTGCCGGTGCCCATGTGTTTAGATGTTTACACTTTAAGATTTGCCCCAGAGTTTAAAAACATCCTGTATGTTTCAAAAACAGACCCGACATTTGGGCGATCGGAAGCGGTCCGTAACGGCCCTAGTTCTAACGGGGCCTTGGGCCTCTTGTTTTCACGGGGCTCTCACCTTATATGTAAGAAAGTTGCTGTAAAATGCTTACTGAAAACATAAATGACATATGAAATGTATGGTCTCTGATTTATGGATATTGAAATTGAAACAATATAACTATATTTTTTCAGACATTAAAATTACCAATTTTTTTCCTTAAAGAATTATATATATATATATATATATATATATATATATATATATATATATATATATATATATATATATATATATGATCCTCTCGGTAATAAATAGGTCACCCTTCACTGCAGGGCACTAGGCGGTGCACGGATTGCTCTGCCAGGAGCCGTCCATGAATGGTCTCCACCCTACCCTGGATTTTAGAAATTTAATATAAGACTGCATGTTTCTAGCATTGTGTTGTTTTTTCTCCATGAAATATTTTGAATGCAGACCCTTTGGAATCGGATCCCTCCAGGAATTTTTGAAATGACGGGAATGTTCAAAAATATAACGAAGAAACCTTAGAAAGTTAATAACAAGAAGTTCCGTCAAGACCTGAACGAGCCTACTTTCCGTTTACCATCATCAACATTCTATCATCTGATCAATGTTCCCTTAATTGCGTGAGACTGCAAATGCATATCAAAAATATATTTTTTGCATTTCCTTCTGATTTCTCTGAAAACGAAATATGCCTCTCTCAACAAAAAAAAAGTTTGTTCAAATCGAGCTCTTTACTCAAAAGTTATTAGAGGGGAATAGTTTTTTGAACCGTTCAAAATTGAACAGAATTTTGTTCAAATCGAACAGTCAAATTAGGGAAGGATTTGTCCTGGAGATCTTTCGAACAATAAAAAGTTGTTCAAAACGGACTGTTCACTCAAAAGGTATTGGAGTGGGAGGGCGTGAGACAGGTTATTTAAGCAGTTTAAAGTTGAACGAAAAAATTTTCAAATTGAAAAGTTGAATTCGGGAGTAAGATTGCCTCGCCGATATATTTTGAACAAAAGAAAGCTTATTCAAATTGCTCTGCTCACTCAAAATTTATTAGATTGAACAGCTTGTTTGAACGGTTCAATTAAATGAACAATTGGTCAGATCGAAAAGTCAAATGTGGGAATGAGATGTCCTCCGTCCTCGTCGAGATCTTTTGAACAATTTTTTTTTTTTTCGTTCAAATCGTACTGTTCATTCAAAAGTTATTGGGGGGGGGGGGCACAAACTGGCAGACACACACATTTTCCCATCTCAAAATCCTGCTTTCCAATTTTTAATTTTTCGATATTCATTGAATTTTTTTATTCTTCTTTGATTTTTTTTTTTTTTTTTTTTTTTTTGTGGACTTAGTTGCGATATTTTTAATATGCATTTAGCCCCTTTTAATGCTTTTTTCGTCTTTCTTTTCCTTTAACGGGAAAGTAGGCGAAGAAGTAAACAAATAAATAACGCAGAAGATTATAATAAAGATAATTGTTTATAAAATAAAAATCAGTTGATATTATCGATATAACCAGTAATTATCTTTATCTTCTAGACATAAGTTATTATCTTTAACTTAACAATACTTTAAGAATTTCACACTTAGGGTTTCATGCATTTTTTTCTTAGTTCAAGTTTACATTTTCTAAAAAAAGAAAACTTTGATTTATTTTTTAGTTGTTTATTTAAGTATTGGGGCTCCAAATTTGTTCATCAGGGGTGTCCATAGGCATCGAAATTTTTAAGGAGGTTGTTTTTAGGGATGTTTTACGGAAAAAATGAGAATTCGATGAATTTTAGAAAAAATGAGTTGGTAGCATTTTCATTTCTATAAAAGCAGATGATTTTGAACAGTGAGTATTACCCGGAAATTTCTGTGTCGGGCCCTCAAAACTTTGAACTCGAATATATTTTCAAATTTTAACCCATTAATGCCTGACTTTTTTTTTTTTTCAAAAGATATTTTGTATACTGGTTACAAACAGTGTTTAATGGACGGGAAAAATAATTTAAAAAGTATCATGTAAAAATATTTTTTTTTATTAAGGAAAGAAAAATCGTCTCTATACGATAGACCCCAGAGGATACATACTTTTTTTACTAAATTTTTTTTCTGCCTACGATATAATATTTAAAAAGACATTTTATAAGAAGGAATAAAATCAATAATTAACATAAGCTGGGAAGCTAGGAATAACTTTGAAAACTTAGCTTTTTTCCTTGAGATTGTGAACGATGTCATTTTTGATGAGGATCATATTAAAACTGCTACAGAACTCACTTTACAATGGTTATATGCTGCAATCTGTTAATAACGAATTGAAACAATAGTAAGGTACTAATTGAACACCATTATATGGTTGAAATGTTCATTTTTGAGAAATTCAGACCCTTTTTTGGACCGTCCCTAAAAAAGGGACGCTAGGCATTAATGGGTTAATCTCAAATCTTTCCAATTTTTTTTGTGTTGGAATATGTTTTCAATGGAATTTTTTTTCCTCGTTTAACTTCGGGGACATAAAGTCCGTATAAAAAAGGTAAATTTTGTATTTTTTTTTGCTTCAAACTTTTAATTTCTTACCTCTTCACCTCATTTTGAGCATTTTTGCAATTGGAAATGTGCATCTCGGATGAACGGTTGCGAAAGTAAAGGCCATGCAAGAGAAAAGCAACACTCTGTAAAATGAACAGGACTTTTTTTTTTTTTTTTTTTTTAATTTGCTATTCGAACGTGAGACACATTGCCGACGTAATTTTAAAGCAATAAAAAGTGCTCCAGTATCATAGATTAAAGTAAAACCTGAAAATTTTGTCATGGACTGAATGTGTGACAAGTTTTACAATTTGGAAAAATAATTTCTTAGGTTTTTAATTAGAAGTGTTAGAGAAATTTACTGGGATTTAAATCAGAACTGCCATTGACCCATAAGTAAACAAAATAATCGAGGTAAGTGGAGGTTTATTTATTTATTTATAATTATCATTGTTTTTTTTTTAATTACTAAAAATTCAATCAAAATTTAATTCATTTCAAATTTTGTCTACGACAAAACTTAAATCTACAAAAGATAAATATTATTGGTGCATAAGTTAAACATAAACAACTCTACATTAAATAATTATTTTGTCGTGTTGTATTTTAGTGTGGTATACATGATCTTAATTATATCCTCACACAACAGTGTTAGAATTCAGAATGGCCGCGGGCAGCAGTAGAGTTTCTTCAAGTTGTGATATCTTTCCACAATGTACAGTAGAGAACCAATTATCCGGGATGTTTGGGACCACAGCTATCCCGGATAACTGAATTTCCCGGTTTTCTGAATCGCTACGAAGCGAAATTTGCCAATTGTTTATAAAACCCAAGTTACTATAACAAATAGTAATGCATCTTAAAATCTGAAGAGAAAACGATCCAGAAGTGCTTATAGATATTACAATATTAAAAATTTCTGAACTATATGCCACTTATATGGTATTTATGAAGAAACCGTTCATATTCATTAAGGTATTTCAAAAGAAAAAAATAGCTCTTCATTTTTTAGAACTGCCGAAAATGCGTATTTTAAAAAGTGGCGGAAAAATCGACAAAATGTTGCCGGTTTTCTGGTTTCCCGGATAAAAGGTTCTGTACTGTACATTCAAAGAACTGCAAGCAGCATTGCAGAAATATTTATTCTCCCGAGAACTGCAGGATGCGCATGGACGAGAACCCGGTGATGAAAATAACTGGAAGAATGATCTATTTTTAGATTCTCCTCCCAGTCTCTGCTGCGGCTCAGCTTCCAGGTGCAGTCACGAACGAAGTTTTCTCTTCTCCTTTCTTCAAGTAATGGGTCCTTGTGTAACATAATTCTGTTAGGAAAGGGGGGTACATTTAAAAGAAGGGTTGAATGCAGAATACGGTTAACTCTCGATTATCCGCAAGTGTTTCACACATCTATTTTCATTTTTTTACGGTGATTTTGAGTGTGTTATTGCTCATTTTTAATACAATTTTATTAAGAAAAGCAGTCGAAAACTTTGTACAATTAATGAAGTTAAAAATGCAAGACAACGGGTCCAGAAGTACAAATAAAATGTTAAAAAAGAGTTTGAAAACTCTAGCAAATAGCCTATTACAAATGAAGCCCCATCATCAGTGCGAAAAGATGATGGTTCAACTGACCACAATCAAGTACACCCTACCCCACAGTCAAGTTGGGTTCACTTGACTGTAGTCAGTTGAACCATCATCTTTTCGCACTGATGATGGGACTTCATTTGTAATAGCCCCGAAATAGCTACTTGCTAGAGTTTTCAAACTCTTTTTTAACATTTTATTTGTCCTTTTGGACATGTTGTCTTGCATTTTTAACTACACTTTCATTAGTTTCACATGTGGGTTTGTTTGTTTGTATGTTTGTATGTATGTAACTCTGAATAAAAGATAAAATTCACGCTCTTTGAAAATATGAAAGTAATATGTGAAATACTATTATTAATACTAAAAGCTAAATTATAATACATGATTCCAGGGGTAATTGTGAGTTCATGAAAAAATACTTGAAAGTTTTAAAGAGAAAATGTGGGGAATAGGGATTTTTTCTTAAACCAAGGCCACTATCACCTAAACACACCTAATTTTATAATGATATACATACAATAATAAATTGCCTATCAGAAACAAGCAAAACAGTTTTCATATATTCGAATAGTTTCAAATAGTTCTCAGTCAAAATTTTATGTATATATTTAATTAAATTGTTAATGAATAGTAAAATTTCTTTTGAGCTCGAGTTATACAAATTAACTCCAAAACATTATTTTATGAAAGCAAAAAGTATATCGGAGTTACTGTTTGTCCTTGACAAATATTTATAAAGTAATGAAAGTTGCATGAGATACTGAAAATAGTGAACAGAATTTATCTGTATGCAATGCACATATCCCCTAATCAATATGACCTGAGGCAAAGATTTCATATTTATTGATACAGAAGTGAAATATTGTCTGAAGATTTTATGTATTTGTTAAAAAACTTAAATTATTGAATTAATTGAAACAAAAATAAAACTCTTCCATGATTCAGCATTTACGTTTTTCATAGTCGACACTCTTACGGAGCATGAAATATTGTTTAAAACTTTTATTTCAATAATTTAATAAAAATAAAAGGAAATAATATTTGTTTGTTTCTTAGCAAGGTATAGAAAACATCGAAAATGCGCAAAATCTGATTCCCAGGGAGGATGCTAAGAGATCGAGATTTTCAAAATTAAAGCGGAAAGTTTTGAAAATGGCATTTAAAAGAATTTAAGTAAACTTACTTTTGAATTGCATTTGAAAAATCTAGGGTATGGATCAGGCTTGGAGTAATCGCCGGCTACGTAATCCTAATCCGCGTAATCGATTACTTTTTTTTGTAATCGTAATCATTATCATAATTTGGAAATGGGAGACTTGTAATCGTGTAATCGTAATTTTAATCAAGTATTTCTTCTGTAATCGTAATTGTAATCAAGTATTTCTTGTGTAATCGTAATTGTAATCAAGTATTTCTTGTGCAATCGTAATTGTAATCTTTCTTTCAATAATCATAATTTAGCCTAGTAATCGTGTTTTTTTTTAAATATTTTTACACATAATTTAATCTCAGTTTATGATTTATATTTTAGTGCTCATATTATTTTTAATCAATAAGTACTTAAAAGAAAAAAAAACTTGTGTATTTATAGATTTTTAAAAGAGCGATTCCATACCAAATCACCGAAAAAAAAAAGTTGGTCGCACGACCGACTCGGATTTTTTTTTTTAATTTGGTACACAGATTGATGGTATAGAGGTATGAAAAATCCCAAAAGGAAAGTTACCTGCTCCACTTATTTTCTGAGATACATGCCCTCAAAGTTTGTCCGCCACGTCAAAATACTAAAAAAGTGATGTTATTTAATCATTTTTTATAAAAAATCGTACTCATGCAAAATAAAAGTGTTAGATATCTATGGAAACTAGTTACTCCAGGCATTCCGAAAAAAAATACTAGAACGTTCATAATGAAAATTGCCAAGGTACAGGGCTCTTTGAAGTTGTCCCCACAAAAACTTGATTTTGCAGATTTTGCTAAAATTGAGGCATTTATTGCAAAAAAAAGCAAACAAAACCAAAGGTTTTCTCACTTTCTGGTAGTGTACAGGTCCTCCCTGTAAATTGCTACGCAATAAATTTTTTGGGTTTCTCACTCCTTCTTGGAAATATTTTAGCTTAAAAATAAGCCGTAAGGCAAAAAATGCGTTTTTGGCCATCTTGGCAGCCTTTTTTCTCATAAAGGGGGAGCAGTAGAAACTTCAATTTTTTTTTTTAACAAGCCACTGATATGTTAGCTATTCACAGGAAAAGAGTTTACTTGTGGTTATATCTCCCATTAAGAGATATCCTGCTGACAGTATATGCATGTTTTTCGCGACGACCATATGCTCTTGTTCCCCCTCTCATGGACTTAAAATTAATTAAACCAAAAAATAATTATACATTTATTATTAGCTGTATTATCTACCTAATGTGTCATGAAATTTAATTTATTAAATCATTGAACAATAAATTAGATAATCAATGAAAACAAGAAAAAGTATTTCTCTGATGCCTGAGCATTATGCATTCATAATTATAAAGCACTAAATACTTTCTTGAGAAATTAATTAACATAAATGAGCTCTAAATATTTATATTATAAGCAATACCCAATATTGTGATTGGGATACTCCTGTTTTTAATTGAAGAATTTCTTGAATATTACATGAATATCAGGAAAATAAATGAGGTCTTTTCGTTTGATGTAGGATATTTTATGACAAATTTCATTTGATGGGTTACTAACTGAGCATGATGATAAAGAGCTATTAATTACAGCATCGAATTCCATTTTACCTTATTAACAGTTAAATATTTACAAAATAATTAAATAAATAATTTAATATAAAGCCATGCTTGAAGAATTAAAATTAGCGCAACTAATTTATTCCCATACTGATCTTTACAAAATTGACATGCGTTGAGCACTGATAAGAACTGACAAGAATAAGTTTACTCACTAAAATACTAGTTCATAGATACTATAAAGCATACATTCTATTTTCCACAAAATAATACTGCAACAAAGAACAAGGGTATCCTCCTGTTTATAGCCATCAATCAGGAACATCCAATCACAAGATTGGGTATTGCCTATGAGATAAATATTCGAAGCTCCTTTATTTTAATTGATTTTTCAAGAAATTCTTTAGTACCTACCCCTTTATACCCTTGTTCTTTGTTGCAGTATTATTTTGTAGAAAATAGAATGTACGCTTTATAGTATGTGTGAACAAGTATTTTAGTGAGTAAACTTATTCTTGTCAGTTCTTATCAGTGCTCAACACATGTCAGTTTTGTAAAGATCAGTAGGGGAATAAATTAGTTGCACTAATTTTAATTCTTCAAACATGGCTTTATATTAAATTATTTATTTAATTATTTTGTAAATATTTAACTGTTAATAAGGTAAAATGGAATTCGATGCTGAAATTAATAGCTCTTTATCACCATGCTCAGTTAGTAGCCCATCAAATGAAATTTGTCATAAAGTATCCTACATCAAACGAAAAGACCTCATTTATTTTCCTGATATTCATGTGATATTCAAGAAATCCTTCAATTAAAAACAGGAGTATCCCAATCACAAGATTGGGTATTGCTTATAATATAAATATTTAGAGCTCCTTTATGTTAATTAATTTCTCAAGAAAGTATTTAGTACTTTATAATTATGAATGCATAATGCTCAGGCATCAGAGAAATACTTTTTCTTGTTTTCATCAATTATCTAATTTATTGTTCAATGATTTAATAAATTAAATTTCATGACACATTAGGTAGATAATACAGCTAATAATAAATCTATAATTATTTTTTGGTTTAATTAATTTTAAGTCCATGAGAGGGGGAACAAGAGCATATGGTCGTCGCGAAAAACATGCATATACTGTCAGCAGGATATCTCTTAATGGGAGATATAACCACAAGTAAACTCTTTTCCTGTGAATAGCTAACATATCAGTGGCTTGTTTAAAAAAAAATTAAAGTTTCTACTGCTCCCCCTTTATGAGAAAAATGGCTACCAAGATGGCCAAAAACGCATTTTTTGCCTTATGGCTTATTTTTAAGCTAAAATATTTACAAGAAGGAGTGAGAAACCCAAAAAATTTATTGCGTAGCAATTTACAGGGAGGACCTGTACACTACCAGAAAGTGAGAAAACCTTCGGTTTTGTTTGCCTTTTTTTGTAATAAATGCCTGAATTTTAGCAAAATCTGCAAAATCAAGTTTTTGTGGTGACAACTTCAAAGAGCCCTGTACCTTGGCAAGTTTCATTATGAACGTTCTAGTATTTTTTTTCGGAATGCCTGGAGTAACTAGTTTCCATAGATATCTAACACTTTTATTTCGCATGACTACGATTTTTTATAAAAAATGATTAAATAACATCACTTTTTTAGTATTTTGACGTGGCGGACAAACTTTGAGGGCATGTATCTCAGAAAATAAGTGGAGCAGGTAACTTTCCTTTTGGGCTTTTTCATACCTCTATACCATCAATCTGTGTACCAAATTAAAAAAAAATCCGAGTCGGTCGTGCGACCCCCATTCGGTGATTTGGTATGGAATCGCTCAAAACATTTTTTATGTTTAAAAAATGTTAAATATTACTTGAGCATTTTATAAAAATTTCCTTTGATAATTTTATTTTTAAGAATTTTATAATTCCAATATTGATTACATGTAGACAATTTATAAATTTCCAATTTATATTTTTCGTGATAGCAAAATTTTACTAAAATAAATAAATGGTTAATTTAACAGAATATAATAAAAAATATTACTTGCTGTGCAATATTGCATGATATTTTAAAGAAGGTTAAAATTTTACGTGCTTCGTTTTCCTTCTGCTTAACTAATACGGTGCCCTCTGAAACTTGACCCCAAACAATAATTTCCGGATCCTCCTCTGTATATATATAAAATATATATATATATTCCTCCCAAAGCTGTAATCGTGTAATTGAAATCGTAATCGGCATTTAATAATCGTAATCGCTTACATTTTTTACGAAAAATAATAGTTGCTGTGATCGTAATTGCGATTTGGCAGATGGCTGTAATCGTAATTGTAATCTTCAATTTTTAAGCTCGTAATCATAAACGTAATCGATTACATTTTCTCGTAATTGACTCCAAGCCTCACAAAAAAAATCGATTTTCTTGTTTTGTCGTCATTTAAAAAATGCTGCAAGTGTCTGAGAACTTGTTTAGCACTATTTCAAATCTTGATGAATTTGTGGTTATTTTATATGTTCTTCATCCTAGTACGTGCTACTCTTAAATATATATATATATATATATATATATATATATATATATATATATATACAGTGAACTCTCACTTATGCGCCGGCCCAAGGGACCAACAGAAAAAGGCGCATAACTGAGAGAGACGCATAAGCGAACAAGTCTATTTAAAGGTCTAAAACGCAACATAAGTTCTAATGAGTATATGAATAAGAATGTTTCTATAAAAAAAGGACTTATTACTACGTTTTGGCTATTACTGTTACGTAACTACAATGATAAAGAGGAAACAAAAATTGTAGCGCACCTAATCACAAATTGATCTCTTTAAATCGATACATAATAGATAATTGCTCCTCTCCGAACTCTAGTTCATAGGAAAAAAATGCCTTCCATGAGCAATAAAGGTGAAAGATTAAAGACGAAAGTGAAGAAAAATGCTTATCTTTTAAAGAAAAAAAATTAAATTTTTTACCTTTTACGAAAAATTCGGCGCCTAAGTGAAATATTTATCTTTGGAGCGACGCATAAACGAATAATATTATCCTTATTATGCTGTGGAATGTGCTGGGACCATTGAAAATCGTCGTATAAGTGAAAAAGACGCTTAAATGAGGCGGTGTACAAGTGAGAGTTCACTGTATATAGCGTATCGAAAACGATGAATCATTTGTATAGCTTGACCACGAAGAGATGCGGCTGAACTGGAAGCGGAAACGGACCGCTTCATTTTGTATTAGGCTACATCTGCGAGGCCATGCAGGCAGTGAAATCTTATATGAACTTCGAAAACGAAAAATTACTTTCCTCGTTGATCCCGCTTGTTTTAAAATGAAGTGGTCCGTTTCTGCTTCCAGTTCCTGCGCCATCTCTTCGTGGTCAAGCTATAGTAACCCTGTACTTAGTCACTTTGATTAAACATTCGTGAAGAACACCAAAAAAGTTTTCAAGGCGCTGTCCAAAAATGATGTCAAACATTTTTTCCAACAACCCCTCCCCCTCACACACACGCCTTTTTGTCACAAATTGCCCTAATTCACCCCTATCTCCCTTTGCCACATTTTTTCGTAAAGATATTCTTTTGAAAATGCTGTGCGATTCTACACTTCTTTTTACATCCTCCCCTCTTGTCACAACTTCACGAACCGACCCCCCCCCTCCCTTCCTCAAAGCGGGACATCATCATCATGGACAGCTCTTAATAACTTTAGAAACATTCAAATCTGTAACAAGTAAACAAAAAGCACTTGCCAAATTAATAATGTTTATTAAGCCAAAAAGTAAATAAGTAACTAAAATTAGATTCTTTTTCGAAACATATTTCCTCATAAAAGTGTTTTTTTTTTCCTTTTTTTTTTTGTTTTGGGTTAAATTCTCATGAAGAAAAAAAAAAAGAAGCAATTTTTGGTTTAAATCATAAAATAGTCATCACAGGTGAAAACTTGATCTGGTCACATTGTATCATCTTCCGTAGACTATCTTTAAAAAATAAGTCAACTGCCAGTTCTTATCTCAGCAGATTACTTTGATCATTTGTTTAGTTATGAAGCCTCTTGGAAAAGCGGCTTTGCCTCCATTAGTCCAAAACAGATTACTTCTTACATCATTCTCAAGGGGAAACTGTGAATGAATACATTACATCTTACAAACGATGAATTGCTTCGACGATATCATCTTTCTTGAATTTCATTTTAATGCTAGAAATAAAGAGAAAAATTTCAGTTAGCAACGTTTATATTTTGTGCAACAAAGATGTAGTACAAAAAACAATTATTGTTCGCCTCACGATTGTAGGCATAGTTTTCGGTCGAGTCCACTTCAAAACCGATCTTAACCCATTAATGGCTAGCGTCCCTTTTTAGGGACGGTCCAAAAGAGGGTCTGCATTTCCCCAAAATGAACATTCAACCAAATAATAGTGTTCAATTATTACCTTGGTATTGTTTCAATTCGTTATTAACAGATTTCGGCACATAACCACTGTAAAGTGTGTTCTGTAGCAGGTTTAACATGACCTTTATCAAAAATAACATCGTTCACAATCTCAAGAAAAAAAGCTAATTTTTCAAAGTTATTCCCAGCTTCCCAGTTTATGTTAATTGCTGATTTTATTTCTTCCTATAAAATGTCTTCTTACGTATTATATCGTAGGCAGAAAAAAAAATAGTAAAAAAGTGTGTACCCTCTGGGGTCTATCGTAACTTTTTTTAAGGGACGATGTTTCTTTCCTTAATAAAAAAATTACTTTTTACATAATATTTTTTTTTATTATTTTTCCTGTCCATTAAACACTATTTGTAACCAGTATACAAAATATCTTTGGAAAAAAAAAATGTCAGGCATTAATGGGTTAAGGGTTACTAAAACCACAAGCAGCGTCAAAACAAGTTTTCTTTGTGAAGCATCGTTGTTTGCTTTCCATTTTGCTAGCGGTGCGCATACCTAGTATTCAATTTTATAATTTGCCGAGAGCTAACCACAGTGAGGCGGATCACAGTATTCAAATAGGTCATTAGTGCCCAATCTGTGGCCCGCGGGCCACAGATTGGGCATTGTTTAGTTTAAAAAATCGTGTAATGAAAGTAGCGAAATCGAGAGATAAAACGTAGAAATCAAAGCTGTCTAATCACTGAATAAAGTTTGAAAATATATACCTGTTCCACAGTTTTCCAAGACGTGACATTTTCTTCTGTTTTCTTTTCCATTCCTTTTCCATGTCAAAAAGTCGTTCGTCGTTGAGTACAGCACAAAGTTCAAAGAAGGGTACTTCAAAGTTAGGGCCGTCTTTGTAAAACCACTCAGGTTCTGGGTCCTTGGTGACATTGTTGCATGTATTTTTTTTCTTTTCAAAAATCCTTTTGGGAATGATAATCTTTTCCACAATATCAATTTTATTTTCAGTAGTCATGATCGGTAGTTATTCAAAGAAGACTCCTAAGAGAAACAAAGTGTTTCATTGATTTCTCTATGTATAAAGATGACGGGGTTTGTATGTTTGTTTGTAACCGCTGGCCAGAAGCCCCCACAGCACCTACAGACCTGAAACTTGGCACAAAAATTCGAACGTATCCCCGTGTAATGCATCTCGAAGGCCAAATTTTAAATTTCGAATTAGTTATTTTTAAATTGATTAAATAGTCTCGTTCTTGGTGTATCCGCCATAATTAAGAGGGGAAAACCTTCTCCCACCCCAAAACATTATATATCGCTGGAAAGGGGGGGGGGGGTTCTGAAAAAGAAAAGTTTTAGCACGTTTCTCTCCGTTAATTAGAACAGGAGATATTAATTAATCAAATTTAGTCAATTTTCAAGGCTCAACTCTGTTCACAAAACTGAAACACTAGATCCATTTTCCATACAAGCTGCTCTTTCTTCAGTGGTTTATAATTTACGTGTAGAGTTAAGCCTTGAAAATTGACTAAATTTGAGTAATTAATATCTCCTGTTACTTAACTTGATCTCTTTTTGGTTTATTTGGCGAATTGATTTAAACTTTAATCTGACTTTTAGTTGATTTCAAAAGGTTGGGAGCACATTTGAATCAAAGAATATAATAATTTTACTTCAGAAGGTTAGAGTGAATTAAACTTTTATTTAGTTAACTTCCTTTACATTTATTGCACGGGCATCGCCGTGCGGGTACTGCTAGTCAATATATAAAAGTAAAATGTAATTTAATCAGGGCCGTATTTAAGGAATGGGGTTTTGAGGTTCAAACACCATCCCGAAATTTTTAAACAATATTTCGAAAAATGCTTTTCATAGCCCTTTTTTGCTGTAAAAATTGTTTTCGTTTTATTTTTAACTTTCTTATTTATTTTTCACTTTCATTTGAGAAATGATATTATCCTCATTGAATAATTGTATGAATGCAGTGTTTTATCAGCAGTATTTGTTTTTGTTGTAGTTATTGCAAACGTCATTTCCTATAGAACTGCACATCTTTTTCCTTCGAGTTTTATATACTACCTCACTAAAAAAAACACCAAACTCTTTAAATTTTCAAGTTTCAAACTCTGTATTTAACACATTTTATAAGCGTCATAAAATAGGAATTTCAGAAGTATTACTTCGAATGTGCGTGTTTATGAATAAACTTATCTTTCCTTTTGATTGATTATGAGATCGAATATTTAACAAGGGCGAAGTTATGGCTGTGTGCACATCAGACATTTTTTTCCTTTTTTTTAAAAAAAAAATACGTCATTAAAAAAAAATCTTGCTACTGGTCTTTAAGCATGTATTGTAATAAAAATCAATAGAATATAGAATTTGAAATCAAATTTTATTGATCATATTAGACAGATTTCAAGAGAAATGTGTTTGGTAAAATCCTCTTCGAAACAAAAGTCTGGTTATTGCCCTAAATTGAACATATCCAAATTTCGGATGAATCCTAGTGTAAGGTCCGGCGATAAATTATTAAATCTGGCAACCATTAGATTTATGGTTTCTAATTTAGATTTATGGTTTTCTGGTAACCATTTATTAATTCTGCCCACAGTCTAAAAAAAATCGCCAAACCCGGACCCTAAAGTAGGAATTTACCCAAGTTTCATAAAAAAGAGTAATGTGTGCTAAAGCCAAGTAATTAGTTTCCATGTAACTTTCACCAAACATGGTGACAAATACTAAGGTTGCCTTACAATTATAGAATGTCGCTAACTGGAAAATTATTTGTTTTCCATAGCGATAGATTCACCACGTCGTCAGTGCACCCCCGTTCCACTTTCTAGCTAATTACTAACACTGTACTGATTTTCATTGATCCCAGTTCAATCGTGTAGACCTCAAATTACCAGAACTCTAACATGTCAATTCTATTTAAATGTTTTAGCAAATACTAAAATAAAAACCTAGAAAGTCTCACAATATATGGATTGCAGAGGACAAAGAGAAGTTCGTTACTTACTATTTTTTTCACTTTTCCCGAAAATAATTTCAAGAAATCCCAAATATTTCGCAGTGAGTTAGAATTCAAGCAACTAGCTATCGCATCCACTCAAAAGTGATGAGTTGGAATTTCGTTCACTCTGTTGTAGAATTTAAGCATTGTTGCAACAAAGAAGTAACTATTGAAACGATTTGTTGAAACAGTACCTAAGGTCGATCATTGTTGGAATTAAAGTATTGTTGCTTTTCTCTTATTTCTAAAATGAAAGATACACGAAACACATCTGTAGTTAAAGGCCAGAACACATATATAATTAAAATATTATTTAAATATCTGTAGATAACATGAGAAAATTGAGGAAAAATAAAAACCAAGAACTGTAGTAATCATTACTGCATCTTTATTCTCGAAGTTTCCCCCTGTGTTTTAGAAACCCATCCCTGATTACTTGCAATATATACTGACATCCCAGTTATGCCATCCAGAGACCGCAGTTTTATCCTTTTTATGGACTCATCAGTCTGGAAAAGGCAATAACTCAGCTGTAGGCAGATGCCCTTTCAGTGAAGCTGAAGGTATTTGTGCATCAATTTAATCGAACTACCAGTTCGCAGGAACTTTCATCTTCATTGAAATGACATCTGCCTCCAGTTTGGTTCTTTTCTATTCCGGACTGATGAGTCCAAATCAGGACGAAACTGCGTCCTTTCTGGATGGCGTAACAGGGCTGTCGGTATATCTGTACCTCAGAACCAGACTAAAGTAAGTCCATGTTCGTCATTTTGCAGTAGAGGGGAAAAAGGATGTATTCGACAATCGTGTTTCCCCTCTACCGAAAAATGACGAAAATGGACCTACGTTAGTCTGGTTCTGAGGTACAGATATTACATGTATTTCTGGCCTCAGCCCTAGCTTAAGGGCGGTAACTTATTGCTTAAGAGCGCTTTCCCATTTAACGAAAAGGTAACTGCGACAATCGGACGGTAATAATACAACGATAAGTTCGCTATCGTGTTGTCTTGCTTTGCTTCCGTTCAACCGATATCGTTTCGCATGCCAATGTTCTCCTTCAAAAAAAAAAAAAAAAAAAGCAAACGAATGGATGAATGTCGACCCGATTCAAAAGGAACGACGGGTGCAATCGGAAAACAAGGGTCCAATAAACGAAATCATTCGAGCAGATACGACACTATCGTCCTTGAATAGGAAGAATGAAAAGCACATAGCATATGTTAATGCACCGACATTGAATAACGACAATCGTGTGCGATTTATCGTTGTCGTATCGTTAAGTAGTAAAACGCTATGATACTCATCTTTGATTAGATGATTCTAAATTTACAACAATCAATTTTAATGCCAAATGAAGATCGGTTATTTTGGAAGGTTCCAGTGTACAGTTTTCGATTCATAATGTGTACCATATCAACGGGCTACGTAGATCTGCTTCGCAGGCCACATTTAGTCCGCTGGCAGTAGGTTGGGCACCACTGCTTGAAAGGACTACAGCGCACTAAAATACGCTTTGCAATCAGTGACGGATTTACCGTTTTTGGGACCCAGTAAAGCTGAGAACAATATAAAATTTGAATGCGCCTTTTGGATCCCATATGTTATGGGGTCTCCTTGGAATTGCAACAGTCGCGACATGGTAAATCAGCCACAGCTTGCATTCGTTATTCCAGAACAGTGCTTTACAACCTCAAACTTTGGAATTTTTTACCGAGCGAACAAAAATATTTGGAAAGCTGAAAATTTCAGAATGTTCACTTCTCATGACCTAACATAAAAAATCAAAAAAGTCAACTGCCACACCTTGTCTGAATTTCCAAATAATGGCTCTTAATTACAAACACTTTTTTTTTGTTAAGAAGTAGAAGATGGAAGCATGAAAATTTTAAATCATTGATATTTCGATGATATAACCTGACTTTTTTTTTTTTTTTTAATATTTCCACATATAATTTAATCTTGGTTTATGCTTTGTATTTTAATGCTCATTTTATTGACAATTAACAAGTATTAAAAGAAAAAAAAGTTGAGTATTTATAGATTTTTAAAACATTTTTTGTATTTAAAAATGCTAAATTTTACTTGAGAATTTTTTAAAAATTTCCTTTGAGAATTTTACAATTCCAATATTGATTACATGTAGACAATTTATTAATTTCCAATTTATATTTTTAGCGATGGTAAATTTTTATCAAAATAAATAAATGTATAAGTTAACAGAATAAACTAAAAAATATTACTTGCTGTGCAATATTCTATGATATTTTAAAGAAGGTTTAAATTTTGCATGCTTTGTTTTCCTTCAGCTTAACTGATAAAGTGCACTGAAACTTGAACCACTAACAAAAATTTCTGGATCCTCCTCTATATATGTATGTATATATATATATACTCCTCTCATAGCTGTAATCATGTAATAAAAATCGTAATTAGCATATAATAATCGCAATCGCTTACATTTTTTACATAATCTAATAGTTGCTGAATCGTAATTGCGATTTGGCAGAGGGCTGTAATCATAATCGTAATTTCCAATTTTTCATGCTCTTAATCATACTCGTAATCAGTTACATTTTCTTGTTATTGACTCCAATCCTGGCAAGCATGTTATTTTTACTATCAGTACAATTGAAGCAAAATATTAAACCAGTGATTCAAACTTTAACTTTTTGACATTTTAATTCTTTTAAAAGACATAGAATATCGTTCGAAAATGTTTATGTTTTTTTTAATTAAAAAAAAAACATTTCATTTATTTTCCTCCTAACTAAAGGCAATAATCATCAAAAATTTCGATTCTCATATCAGATACAGAGAGATTGCATTTTTTAAAATGAAGGCATCAAAAGCGGCGAATAAAAGTATATTAAAGTAAAAACACCTTGGAATGACATTTTAACGTTTCTATTTGATGAATATTATTAATAATTATAGGTATAAATCGCCGAAAGTTTGGAATAAGCAAACAAATTCGGGAGATATTTAAATGCATAATGAAAAATATTTTACTTCCGGTATTTTCGAACTTGAAAATACCGGAATCGAGTACGAAAATACCGGAAATCCGGTAAAATACCGGAACAGAATTACCCCTGCTATTGTAATGATTATACCCAACTATTAAACATTGCTGAAAAACATAGTAGAAAACTATGAAAATTAATTACAAAATCCTCATAAAAGATGATAAGTCTTTCCTTTTTCGTGTTTATCATGGCGCATTTTCCCTTCACTTCTTTGAGTAAAGAAAGTTTTTAATGTGGATAAGCAAAAAGCTCCGAGAACTGGTCATTTTTCAGCGAACCAGTCTGGTTGAGAATCCTGACTCTAGCGGTCAAAAGTCGGAATACTATCACATCATTGTTCTATCGAACACTTTTAGGCTTTGTGATACCATTAAACACGAACAATCGAAATTTACGGTTGTATCATTGTTCCTCAGGAACAACAATATATCGCACAATTGCAAGAAAAGCGACAGAACTCAAAAAATCCAAATTTTATGATTTTTGTATGAAACAGATCAAAACTTTGTGTTCTTTTATGAGGAAAAGTGTCACAATTGAAATTTTGATAGTTTTCGCTAGGTAGCAATATTAGTGAGACACAAGTTAAACTAAAATTTTAATATATAAAACATGAGACAAACCAAAAAAAATAGTACTATAGAAAAAAACTTAAATTGTTTATACATATACTGTCGTCCCCGCTAAATCGGGTAACGGATAAACGAATACCCCGCTTTTACCAATAAAATATCTCAGAACCGAACATTTCCCCATAGGCACAATGTTAAATATCCCCGCTTAATCGAATAATTGAATAATGTCAGCTTTAGCAACAGTTTTTGCTAAGAAAAATGTCAAATAAAAGTGTTCCCACAAGACCTTGAGCAAGCAAACCAATATTGTAGACCGTTTCAAAAATAAAAGGAGGAAAAACAATTTTTTTTGTAACACAAGTTTAAGATTTTCATATGACCGCACAATATTTATGCTCAATTATTACACTATTTTGTTGTTTGCATATTTCAAAATCTTTTTACCAATAACATTAATTATTTCCTATATTTAGCAATTTCTTTGTTATTATTACGTTTTGATACAAAAGTTGTCAAAATGGAACGGTAAAAAAATGTTCCCCGCTTAATCGAATAAACTTTCTTGGAACCGACAGAATGCGTTTAAGCAGGGCCGATAGTATATTTCATTAAAAAATATCAGTGAATATTCATTGCAAAAGATTAGCAACAACTAACCAGTAAGGTTTTTTTTACTCTGCTATAAAATTAGTCACTTTTGACTAGTGTCACTTTTCTTGCAAGGATGCAATATACTGACGGTAAATATAGCTGCTCTTGAAGAAAATGCTACAACAGTAAATTTATACTGAAAAAGCACTAATTTTCACAAAAATGAGGGTATTGATGGTTTCACAAGTTGAAAATTTCGCAAATTTTGTATGAATGAGTTCGAAATTTTAGTGAATGATATTCATGTGTACGTGTATTGTTTAATTGTCATGAAATTATACTATAGCATGGTTCTTACACTTTTTAGTGTAGTTACACCCCAATGGCTGTCGCTGAGGACTCAAAATCAGCAATTCCAACAAGCACTGAAACACTACCATCTAATAGAGAAGAGTCGCAAGACACTTCACATTCAGATTCAAGGCGACAAATCAACATCTGGGCCGTGAAAAGGAACAATTATATTCGAAAAATAGATTCAAAAGTGGCATCTGCCTGCAAACCCAGAAAAACAATCGTCCACCACAAGAACACGTTTCACATGGATCTCCGGAACAAGTGGTCTCAACTTGTAACAAACAAAATTTCAGCCCTTGCTTTCCAACGATCCTTGCGCGGTCACCGTTGCTGCAGCTGAAAGAGCTCTTCAGTTGAAACATTTTTGAAAACATGACTGAACACTCGGGGACCAGTAGAAGGCCACACACAAGAACAGCTTTGATAAAAACTTGGTATTTAGGTAGAAGGCCATCCAACTGTTTACTTAGGTACTTTCTCACTTGGTGGTGCTACTGAAATTGGTTTATATTAATACGTTTCAGTGGTGATATCTTGGCAGAAACTGATTAACTACGTAGGTAGATCGCCTGCTATAAATACTGGAAACTACCAATAGTATTGCATACATCACTTGCTGCCTTTTCTTCAGTGTCAGAACAAAACAAAAGAAGTTTCCAAAAAAAAAAAACAAGCTATTACATAGCGAAAAAATACGAAATCAAGCTTTTTATTCAGTCTCTAGATCCGTTTAAGTTATATTTTGGAATATCACAAGCATTAGAAGAAAAAAAATATTTATGTAGGAAATATTAAAGTTCAAAATTCATAGGAACCATGCTGAATGTTAATAATTGGCATTATCAGAAGCACATGATGAATTACGCCAATTATTGGATTAAAAAAAAATAGCGGAGACTGACAAGGGATATTTGATCCCCACGTATTTTTAAAGATTAAATAGTCAAAAATAATAAAAATAACTAAATATTGAATAAAATGAAGAAGCACCAGATCTGAATACTGAACTATAAGAAACTGTTGCCCACATCCCCTTCAAATGTCTTTATTTTTCCTTATTGCCCGTAACAACCAGGAAACTTTATTCCTTAAAACTGTCTCCTTATGTATGAATAGCCTTGTGTATTAAAATTGTATCTTTCATATGTTTTGAACGAACTTGAGTCTTCATGAGTCAATCTTTAATCAATAATACTCATTTGTAACCCAGTTATAGCAGAAGAACCAGCCATATAAAACTGGATACCAATAGTAACAGATGAAGAACAAATAAGAAGGTAAAGTATTCAAACTTTTTAATTTATAATAAACAGTACCACAAAAGAAAAAACAAAAACAGCATTTCTTTCTGTGAAATAAAATTATGAAAATGGGAAACAAAGACAACACAGACTAGGCAATTATATAAGATACATTTATTAAAGTCACATTTACAAATATTTATGCCAACAGTGAGTAATGAATAGAAAATTTAAAATCTTCTGCATTGTACAGGTTTATTACTTACATTTTAAAACATTTAAAAAATATATTTGGATTTATATTTGAGGTAGATCAAACTGCATTTTATACATTTCAGCTTTTTAAAAGCATTACGACAAATGTCACTTTTTGTAAATACATATTAAAAGTTTTTCATTGATTATTTAAAAAAATATATAATATCTATTCATAATAAAAAGGCATCTAAAAAGAAATTGAATTAAACACAAAAACTAACAAATACACAATATTTTAAGTAACATATTATGCTTCAATCTTAAACCAAGTTAAGTGATTCTTTGGTTTGCACGTGTAGAAAAAATTGAACAAAAGCTGAAAATGATCAACAAATTTTTATAAACTGAAAAAATACTTTAATTCAAAAAATTATGTAGATATAACTAAGAATGTAATTGAAAATAGAAACTTTCACATAACATAAAATTAAGACTCAACTTACAAAAAGACTCCACAAAACTAGATAATGTTTGATTTGAGCAAATATTCCATAAAAATAGGCAGTGTTCATTCATTTGGCTCATGTAACTTATCACCAAAAGAGTCAATAACCATAAATAAAACTAAACTAATGAGCATTTGTTAAAAATTGTACGTTTTCGTCGGTGTCGAGCACTCCCCCGGAAACCAAGGCCACGAGTCAAGATTGCTCGAGACGGCATCGATTTGTTTCGTAGGTTTGGGACAAACTCCGACACCATCAATCGACATATCAGATCTCGAAAAGCAACAATCTTCCAGGAGCTCGGTGACGGGAGTTACTCTCGACAGGGTCCCCCCGATCCCGATTGACGTCATTGCACTTTGCGATGAGCCCGTTGCGTACCCGGTGTCTTGCTCTTTGGAACTGTAGGACGGAAATGGCAGAGATTCCTGGGACTGTGTGGTGGTGAAGCTCATCGATTCCGGCGGGGGAGAGGCAGAGTGGAAGGAAGATTTATCGGACGAAGAGTTGCTTTCTTCGTCGATCCGCTGGCTGAAAGACCTCGTTCGAAGACCTACAATGTAATTTAGCGTTGGTAAATGCAAAATGAGGGAAATGTCTCATAAGTACTATTTTGTATGATTAACTTCACATATTTGATTGAAATTTGAGATAAATTCACTAAAACGTAAGGCAGACGACAAAGAAAAATTTAGAGTATTCCAAGCAGATCATATACTGTTCGACTTTGTAAAGGAAAACCCTTCTTTAATTTGCGAATGCATCAGGTCTTCTCTTGAAATACTTGTAATCTGAGAGATACAATGAATAGATTTTTATTTTTAAAGGATTGATTTAGCCATATTTGTACGGTTTATATAATCAAATGAAGTAGAACGATGCCAATTGGAAGTGCAAAGTAATATTAAACAAGGAAGTGAAAAGACTAATAAGAGATAGCAAACGTGCAAAAATTGAAAACTTCGGAAAGTTCAGTCTTTACCTATCGCCCCTTTTTAAAATGAAAAAGTTCATGAGTGCCAGTCGTGGCTTTCAAGAATGAACAGCAGGTTCAATTTTAGAAGTTCATTAAAAATAAAAATATATATATATATATATATATATATATATATATATATATATATATACACACACAAAAGTTTTTAACATGATTGAAAAACGTAAAATCGAAAGCAATTGATTAAGTTAGGGTTTCTATCTTCTTACATGTACGTGTGTGAGGCACATTGCATCGAGTTGCATATATTAACATTTAATAATTGTAATGACGAAGGAGTGAGAATTTAACACATAGAGGAATTCAGCTAATTAAAAAAAAGTAACATTAAAATAAAACCAGTTTTTAATTACTTTTTAGTACAATTTTAAGAAAACCTATGAATAAAACCAGTTTGAAAAGTTCAACCCATTGATGCCCAAGTTTTTTTTAACAATTTTTTTAAATTTTTATCTGCTTCAAACTCTTACATGGATTGGTTTACATACATTTTAGGAGTAAAATAGATCGCTGTTGCCATATTTATTAAGTTATTTAACGTCCAGATTATGGGACACTTGGCAGATATATGAGCAAAATACGACCTTACTTGACTTTACTTTTGCAAAGTAATATTACAGAAGACACTAGTGGATCTGTCTGGTTTTCTCAAGAAGGACTATTTATTTAACTTGTAAAAAACAGCTTTAGTAAAATGACATACCCATTACAGGTTTTGTATGCAGTAACTAACAAGAGTCCCCTTTTTAGGCTACTGGGCATAAATGAGTTAAAATATATAAATAAGAAGAGAGGAGGGGGAGTAAAAACCTGCATAAGCAACATGCTATACTCTAACTATTCTTTTTAAATCTTCAGATGAAACATGAAGATAAAAGTGTAGAAAAGTTTACAAGCGCAATTTTAGAACAATATTTTATATTCATTTAAAGAAACAAATACATTTCATTAGTAACTAAGAACCTGGAAGAAGATGTACCTGATTTTGAAATACTTGAACGATCCTTAGGTGCAGCTATTGGTGAAAAATCAAGACAACCAACTGGTAGCACATTGCAACAGTCACTACAATTTCGCTGTGAAATAGGACTTGAGGAAAGAACATCCTGAAGGAAAAAAACAAAACAAATGTGAATATTTTATTTTTTTCTTGAGCTTTGACTAACCTAAGACTTTTAATAATTGAATTTTCATGACATGATATTAAGCTCTACAACTTACAAATTCATCAAATAAGCAAAACATGCAAAACAAAACATTTCTTACATACGGACGGGCAGCTTTATGAACTTTTTAAGAGAATGAATTATATAAGTTAAATCTGTTTTGAAACAGCATATCTTTTGGCAGAAAAAAAAAGCAAATGTCAAAACTGGTAAAATTACAATAAAACTTTTTCCCTTCAAAGTTCTCTGTTGCTGAAGTTCAGGATAGGATGACTACGACCTAAATACTGGTTTTATACCAAAAGAAAGATTTATTTTTCTTCATTTTAATCTATGAAACAATCAAAAACTGAATCTGGAAGCGTTTTCGGGATTTTTAAGTTATTTGTAAACACCAACACCATCTATGCATGGAAGCATCAAATATAGATTTTCAGGCTTGTAAGAGAAATAGGAAACTGTCTTACTTGGTGACAAATTATTGAAAATATTCAAACCTTTAACAGTTTAAGATTAAAGAAAACAACTATCAAATACATGAGACCACTTTGGACATTTACATATTCCAATAGCACAAATAAATGCACACAGAGGATTGACTTCGAGACCACACAAAATATTTAAAAACCAGTATGTAAGCAAAAATCAATCAATTTAGCAAACATTTCTCCTTGAAATTGGCTCGTCGCTTGGTGGAGTCTATTGCTCCTCTGACTTGGGGGAAATTAATGTATTCAGATGCAAGTGGACATGCATTTTACTGGTCTTGGTATAATTTACATTGAGGACAGACACTTTGGCTTTTGGCAGATGTTTTATTATCTTTCATTAGTTGACATCTTTTGAATTGAAAATAGCCTTTATTCTAATCTCGAAGCACTTGTCTGCAAATTTACACTTTAAACACTGCAATTACTAATTTTAAAATTAGATACCTAGTGTTACACAAGATAAAACTCAAAAGAAGGAAAAACAATTTAATTTTTTTTGCAATTAAAATTACTTTTATTAAAAAATACATATCAGAAATTTAAACATAAGTTTTACTCTTTGTGTATCAAGATGGCATTTTAAAGTTAGACAGTGAATCCATTTTTTTCAGCCTGTTTTCTGGTAAAAGTACATGAAAATCTAAATATTCCCAATTAATCCATAAGTATATGTAATGTATTTCATGATTATACGTATTTTTTATAATTAACACATGTGTTAAAAAGTTTAATGCGTTTATATAACTTAGAAGTTTTATAAAAAAAATGTACAAACTTCAATCTCTTCTACTGATGATTATTTTTTAAAAAGCTTTTTGAAGTTAATTTCCAAGTACATGCTTTAAAGTTTTCTTTCCAAGGATTCCACAACGGTCGTATTTTTCGAAACAGGCAAAAATACTATGCAAAATATATGATTGCAAAAATGAAGCAAGACCATTTTCACTTTTTAGAGTAAATATAATAGAACGAAAACAATGCACTATCTGAGACAGAAAGCAAGTATGGTGATTTCTTCCTTAATCTTTTCATGAATCATAGCCAACATGTATAAAATGCTATTAAACTCAACAATATATTGTCTTAATGAGCATAAAATCCCACCCAATAAATGCATTATTAATGATTTGAAAACAACTTGTGCTCTTTTGATATGAATTACAGTTCTAAATTTTTCACTTTAAATTTATAAAAAAACCTTACCTACTATGAATTTATTTCTTTCAAGATGTCAAAGCAGAATTTTGAGTTAAGCTTTCAACAGGAGATTAAATACATAGACTAGGAAAGAAAGATAGTTAACAGGTTCACTTTAGCATTTTTCTAAAGCCTTTTCTCCAATTTTAGCTTTTTTGCTAAAAAGCTTTGAAACTCAGCTTGAACCCTGTTTCTTTCCCAATTTGTACAAAAATTCACACACTAACAAGAAGCCTTTTTTTTTAAAACTTTTCTGCACACCGTTTTTTTTTAGCTTTATGCTTTAAATTTCCTTATTGTTTTCATTAAAAAGTCTTGAATACATTGACTACCAATAAAAAAAATAGCCACTAATTCAAAATAAATAAATAAATAAATAAATAAATAAATAAAATAAATAAAGGAAGGAAGAAAAATAGGAATTTTTAGGTTGAGTAAAGAGAGAAAATTTGAATAGATAAAAATGATAAAAGTGAGATAAAACAATAGGGATCAATTCAGTATAATAAAGAAGGGTTATACTGACTAAAAAAAAAAAATCAGAATTAATGAAAGGAGAAAATTTTAAGGAGATTTTAAGAGTAAGTTAAAAAAGGATTTAAAGCAATGATTTTAAAAATCATTTGATTTAAATCTTAGACACTCTGCATTAGAATAATAATTATATTTTTTAAAAAACACAATAGGAAAACAAATAAAGTTTACAATCAAAGACGTGCTAAAAAATTATTATTTTGTAACTTTCTTCCGGATAAAGTAATCCAATCAATAAATAATTTATAAAAGGCATAAAATTAAATATAGTGTGACTTATTTTTAATTTAACAAAAAAAAAAAAACATTTCATATTAAGATTTGTACTTACGGATGCTGGAGTATTTACATTGTGCATTTGCAAATTAGGAGTACACCAGGGCAGGTCAGAGGGAGAACTATTTGTGCACCTGAAAAAAAGAAAAAACATGAGATAAAAATTTTATTAGAAGCAAGATTTAAATCTTTTAATGAACCTAATTTTGCAAATTACTTCTTTTGATTGAAAAGGAAAAAAGTTCTTATGAAAGGTTTTTTTTTTTTTTCTGGATCATATTGTAAAAAAACACTAGTTCAACATACACGCAAGTTTTAAATGAAACTGAATATATAATGCATTTTGAATATGCAGGTACATCCCACTTTGCTCAGCACCAGAAGTTGCATATCGAAAAAAAATCTAAATTTAGAAATAATGCTCTAAAATCACGTATTTATATTAGACTAGCTGCCAGGGCAGCTAGATTAGCTTCCTGTGACATGTTGATGCATAATATCCCCCCCCCCCCAACTTTTACCTCATTCTGATGCAATATTACTTGATAGAAAATTTAAGTCATAAGATTTCAAGACATACTACGCATGTGGCTCGCGAATGTCCCAAGCAGCTAGCTGCGAAGCCCGGCGTTGCACGGGCGCTTGGCACCTTTAAAGTAGTAAAGAAAGTTTCGACAAATTGCTCACCGCAAAGGCAGCTTGCTAACAGACGCCTTTACTTTTTTCCTGGATCAAAAAATCACTCGAATTATTGTTATGCTTCGCGCATTCAAAATGGCGAGGAAAGCTTCAGCAAGTTCAGCTCGCTCAAAGGATAGAACAGGGGTCTGTCCAGGATTTTTCACAGGGTCCGTTTTTTGTGAAAAACTAAATAATTTTGTGAAAAATCAAATAATTTTGTGAAAATTTAACAATTTTGAAAAAAAATAAATAAATAAATAAATAAATAAAAGTTAATTTAAATTAAAAAAAATAATTCTAAATTTTACTTATTTTCCTCTTAAAAAAGCGTATTAAACATCAAAAACGCGAAAATTTTGATTCCTGTAGCGGATGCAAAGAGATTGCAGTTTTCAAAGTGATGGCATCAAACGCATAAAAACGGAATATAAACGAGTAAATTTTGGTAAAATTTTTTTACAATTGCATTTTAAAGGTCTATGATAAACATATTTTTAATGTCTGTAACACAATTAATGCAAAAATAAAATGAAACGATCCATTCAGCGTTTAACATTTAGAGTAATAAAAGAACAGTTAATTTTGCTTTAAAAATTTAAAATATCGATCTGAACAAAAAAAAAGCGAATTTGCATTTATTTGCCTTCTAATAAAGAGTAATTAGATTGAAAAAAAAAAGAAAAATTCGATTTTCATATCGGATGCAGAGATCGCAGTTTTCAAAATGAAAGCATCAGAAGTATAAAAACGGAAAATAAATAATTTATCAAAGTGCAAATAATTTTAGAGTTTCATTTTATCAGGTTTATATGATGAATGTCATTAATAAACACCGACATAATCGCCGAAAATTCGGAGGAAAAATACGGTAGGAAGACAGCAAAACAGACAATACCCTACTTCCAATATTAACAGAAGTAAAAATTTATTAATTCCTGAATATAACCAAAACACCACCATTGTAGCATGCAAAAAAAGCCCTTTTCCTGCCAAAATAAGGTCAAAACATAGCACAAAAGACGTCAGAGGCGATAATTTTAAATAGCTGATCACTCTACCAGAAGTAATCCTATTTTTTCTCCAACAGTTCTAAGTTCATTTCGCTGATAATTGCTATTATTATTATTTCCTTTTTGTTTAAGTCAAGAGTAGGAAGAAAAATCCTTACTATGCATTTCCAGAGAAATCTATAACAGCAACATCGAAGCAAGCCATTTCGATTTGCATATTATAAAACACACAAGCAGAACTATTAAAGGAAAACAACTACCTTTTTTAAGCTGTTAATTTCTTTATAAGAAACCAACAATAAGTGAGACATTTTACATTAAAGATTTATTGCTTGCCAGAGGCAGGCAGGAAGTGCTGACTTTTTTTTTTTTTTTTTTTTAATCTCATTTGTTTGGATCAGCATTTTGTGAAGGGTCCGTTTTGCTTGATCGTATTTTTGTGAAGGGTCCGTTTTGCTCGATCATATTTTTGTGAAGGGTCCGTTTTGCTCGATCGTATTTTTGTGAAGGGTCCGTTAACGGACCCGAATTTTCTCTGGCCAGACCCCTGTAGAAGCAGACATAGATACTCAGTTTTTAGCCTACTTTCCCATTAAAAATAAAAGAGACGAAAAAAGCAATAAAAGTGGCTTAATGCATCTAAAAAATATCACCAAGTCCAAAAAATATCGCCAAGTTCAAAAAATATCGCCAAGTCCAAAAAAAAGTGAAACAAAAAAATAAAATAAATATCGAAAAATTAAAAATTTGAAAGTAGGGTACTGAGATGGGGAATTTGTGTGTCGGTCGGTCTGTCTGTCTGTCTGTCCCCCCTAATAACTTTTGAATGAACATTCCGATTTGAACGAATTTTTTTTTGTTGGAAAGATCTCGGCAAGTACAGCTCATTCCCATATTTGATTTTTCGATTTGAAGAAAAATTTTTGGTTCAACTTAGAGCCGTTGAAACAACCTGTCCCGCGATACTAACTTTTTAGTTAACAGTCCGATTTGAACAAACTTTTTTTTGTTCGAAAGATCTTTTCAAGGATACTTCATTTTTTCATACACATTTTCGATTTGAACAATTTTTCATTCAACATTGAACCGTTCAAACAAGCTGTCACCCCTAATAACTTTTGAGTGAACAGTCCGATTTAAACAATTTTTTTTTTGTTCGAAGCATCTCGGCAAGGATACTTTATTACTATATTTAAATTTTAAATTTGAACATTTTTGGTTCAACATTGAACCGTCCAAGCAACCTTTCCCCACCTAATAACTTTTAAGTGAACCGTCCGAATTGAATAAACTTTTTTTGTTCGAAAGATCTTATCAAGAATACTTCATTCCCGTTTTTAAATTTTCGATTTGAACAATTTTTCGTTCAACATTGAACCCTTCAAACAAGCTCTCACCCCTAATAACTTTTGAGTGAACAGTCGGATTTAAACAAACTTTTTTTTGTTCGAAAGATCTCGGCAAGGATACTTCATTACCGTATTTAAATTTTAAATTTGAACATTTTTGGTTAAACATTGAACCGTTCAAGCAACCTTTCTCCACTTAATAACTTTTAAGTGAACCGTCCGAATTGAATAAACTTTTTTTGTTCGAAAGATCTCAGAGAGACTCACTCCCATATTTCACTTTTCAATTTGAACCATTTTTCGTTCAATGAAGAACCGTTCAGAAAAAATTTTAACATGAGCTCCTACTGGGAAATTTAAATTGAATGTTGATTCTGAACTTAAAGGCATTTTTCCTTCAAACTAACTTTGTAAGAAAACGATTTTGATAAAAAAAAATGTATGTAAAGTACTTTTCTGAAAAATCTTCTGTGAGGACTCTGACTCCGACTCCGCAAACATGGCGGAAATGCAGGCTCAGAAAAAAATGACTGACTGGGCAGACGATTTTTTGTTTATTTATTATTATTATTATTTTATTTTATTATTTTTTTTTTGGCAGACGATTTTCTTTGTTTACAAAAATTTTTCATTCACGAGAGCATTTTATTCTTTATTTATATTTAACAACTGGCAACGGATTAAAAATAAAATTCGAGACATTTTATTAACGAACAAGGTTTTTTTTTCTTTCTTTGATAAAATGTGTTTTGATGTTTTTTGTACTTTTATTTTATTTATTAATTTTTTTCTTTTGAAAACGATTGTGAAATTTTTCTACAGAAGAACTATAACAGTTACATTCTTTAAAAAGTGCGACAAAACTTTATTTACTCTTTTATTTACTTTTTACGTGTCCATTTCATCTGATGAGAGGGGTATATTTTGCTTTTAGAAATCAGCTTTAAGTGCGATAAAGGTATGTTAGACATAATTTTCAGTTTAAGATATTCAAGAGAATATTGATCAGATGCTAGAATGCCCATGTCGATGTACGGGAAAGTAGGCTCGTTTAGTTCTTGTCAGAACTTCTTGTTAATATAAGTAAATGGCTTATCAACTAATTTATATTTCAGAAAACTACAAGTAGCCAGTGATAAAACTACTACGTACTTGGTCCTCTAATGAGTTTCATGTTTGATTTAGTTAAGCCTTCATTCAAAATTCCCATTATCATTACTATTACTGTTTCATAGCAACCACGTTTTATAACAATGGATTTCATTTTTATTCATTTAGGCCAAATCGCTTTAAATTTGACTACTTATTGATATCTTCGTTAATTAAAATCTTATAATATAAATTGAACCTAATGAAGCCTGAAAAATTACCGATCTATCGGTACCTGGTTCGACTTTCAGTTCATTGGCGTTCAAGAGAAAGAAGCGTGACATAGATAGAAACAAAGAAAGATGCTCAGTTTTTAATATAAGTAGATACTGTAAAGTTAAGCTCAAAGAAAAACCTTGGTTAACCGAAGTGATCATTTCATTTCATTTCACCCCCCAGGGTCCCCCGTACCTACCAGCTTAGTGGTTTAACCGGGATAGGGCCCTGAAGAGCGCTCTGTTCTTAATTTTGAACCAGAACCTAGGGTCGAGCAAACCATAGGCCCTAGCACCCCCAGAGGTATCGTTTCACTTGGAGGACTTTGTGACCACCATTAATGAAGGCGGTGGATCTTTGATCGGCTGGGATCGAACCCGGGTCCTTTCGGACACGAGTCCGATGCCTTACCGATCGGGCCACCACGGCCACCGAAGTGATCAGGATCAGACCACCTTATGTAAAGTTAAGCTTAAAAAGAACAAAAGCTACATATAATGTGACAGTAACAAAATATAAAATGCAAAAACCTTGATTGCCCAAATTAATTGGGACCGGCCCTGATTAGGTAAAGTTAAGCTTAAAAAAGAGCAAAGGTTATAACGTGATATCTGTTTCTGATCGTGTGTGAATGATAATAAGGAGAGCTTGCTCCAAAAAACAAACATCAACAGAAATTAGCATTATTTAGGAAATAGATAACCAATTTTCATTGCAAAAATTAGAAAAAACTACACATACTAAACAATGTACATTAACTGATCACTACTGAAATTTGGTACTGAAAATACTAATACGAAATCAAGGTGGTGCAAAGATCTCAAAAAATTTGCAACTTAATTGCAGACTGGTAGTTTTCTCTACAGTTTCATTCCATGCTACCGCATTACCCCACATTATAGCCGGTATGCCTGAAATTTTGAGGGTCACCAGATTTTCCATAATCCTTGCCACGTCTTTTCTCGTATGCCGGAAAAGAAAAATAATTTAATACTGTAACAAATACATATTGAACTTAAAAATTAGTTCTACACTGGAGTGCAAAGCGCAGAAATCTTATCTGCACTTTTTATTAAAATTGAACTATTATTACCAGCTTTTTTTTTTTTAACTTATATTACCTAAATGGTCATTTGTGAACGAAAAATATCAAAATAAAATTTCTTAAAAAGGGGCACCCAAATGAAATACATGGAGGCATTAACCCTTCAATGTACGACTTTCTTCTTTAAATAAAAAATATTTTTAGCATTGTATGATCATATAAAACAGGAAAATACACAAAAAATACAGGTTGAATATTACTTTCATTAAATTAAATTTAATTAATGTATCAAATTTGATGCAACATGTACAAACGTAAAAAAAAATTTTCCAAACGTGAAAATTTCTGAAACAATTTTTGTTCTTAATCAAACAAAGAAATACCCCACATTCATTGCATTTCACACATGATAATTTTCCACATTTTGGGCACTTACATCGTTGCCTATTGTCCACAATTATTCGTAAATGTCCAATACTATCTGTGCAGACATCACTGGGTAACAAGTAGGATGCTGATACAGTCTTGTTTTTTTGCGTATTTCATCACTAAAGCTCATGGAAGGACAACCACGTCTATTAGGGATATTTACTCCTTGTTTACAAAGACCTCTGCTACCTGTTCGCGAAATTTCCATAAAGACAAGTTCTTTTTATTTCATCTTCGTTAAATTTTATTTTTGTCACTCGATGGTACAAAATCCACGCACTAACTACAGTTAAATCAAGCGAAATAGTCTTATTTCCATTTGAGTCAAAAATCATTTTTTCGCTATTTTCTAAAAAAGAGATGTAGTCACACATTGTATCATTTTTGATACATAATGTTATAGTCACTATTATATATTTTAGAAAGTAACTAAAAGCGTTTTGATAAGTGATTATCAACATTACATACCTATGAAAGCAATTTTTGAGATCATACAATATGTAAGAATCCTTCTAAATACTAAAAAATGATCAATACGTTATCAAGTGCATCAGAAACTGAATAACTAAGTACTAGAGATGCATAATAATACTGGTGCTGACCTCCACCGGCTTGAAATGACACAAACGAGGTTTTTAAAGTCTATCACTTACGTTTCTAAAATGATACGAACGAAATGCTGAAGTGTTTTCAAATAAGCTTTAACGGAAAAAATTAATTATATATCAAATTTGATACAAAATGCAGTGAAGGATTAAACCTTAAAAAGTGATTTCATCATTTTGAGCTCAGCTGCAGCTACCAGTTTTGTGCCAGAATAAAATATTTTATAACTATTAATAAACGGCTTAATTTTGTAAAAATATCAATGAACTACAGCAAGAAAATGCACCATCAAACCGCAACAATTTTTCTCATCTTGGATACATGAAATTTTCTGGTTTGGTTTTGAAAAAGAGGTTAGTTAGGTAATTTATTAATTTTTTCTTGCAATGGTTTACTTTGCAGTTAAAATTGAGGGGGGAAATGTACTTTTGCTTTGTTGTAAAATAAACCTTGAATTATCCAGCATACCAAACAATTCATATTTCCCGGTTTGTTAGTCCAACTCTTTTTTTTCCGGTATGCCAGCTAATGCGGTGTAATAGGGTAGATAAAAAAATATATTTAAAAAAAGCATTTTTTTCAAGTTTTCAAACAGTGAACCAATTCTGTATACAGCAAGTAAACACTTTGATAATTTGCTCAGTTTTATTTTGAAACAATTAGTTAATACAATACTTAGTGAGGGAAACTAAAAAATTACCATTTCGGAGTCGAATTTTCTTCTTTGGCAACAAAAAGCTTTCTACGCAATGAAGAAGTGTTCATAAGCTCAGATTCTTTTGGGGAATTCTCGACAGAGCAACAATTCGAATCGTTCTCTTCTTGATATGTAAAGTACTCACCTTGGCAAAATTTAAAAGGCAAAATTAGTAAACATCAAAATGTAAGCAATATAAAACAAAAAGTGCAAAAACAACAAAGAGGAAAAGTACCTAATAATGCCTGAAGATCCACAGTAGGAGGAATAGTTAATTTGGTTTGAGTTGAAGCTGTAAAACATAAAAAAATTATTTATTGTAAGATAAATTGCAATAGAAATAGTAAAATGAAGTTTACACATTTCAACACTGACTAAAAATTGAAACTAATTTCAAAAAGTAAAAATATTCAAAATTTTAAAACTAATGTATCTGTGGAAAACAGAAAGCAACAATTTTGTGAAAATTACAACCAAAAATTCTGATACTAAAAAAATTATCATTTGAAAAGTTATTGAGATTGAAATTAGTTTTTTCTTCTACGATTATAATATTTAAGTTTTTGTAATTACAATATTTGATTACGATGATTAGTTTACATGAATATTTAAAAATAATAATACTCAAACAAAACAAAAAGGGATCTGCGGTTAAAGCAGAAATAAATAATTAAAGAAACATTTTAATCTTTTTATGAAACTCAGCCGCTTGAATATTGGTAAAATATTCTACACAGGTATTGCAAATATATATTCAACCTTTTAAGTGCCAATGTTTCCAAATGAGAACATCAACTAAAAAAATTGTTTAAAAAAAAAGTTCTGCTCTTGTGGATTTAAGACAGTAGACTTGATTTTTGAAAGAAAAATTAATTTCTATTTGTAATAATTGTAGCCCACAAAAATTTGCAAAAATGTTGGTTTTTCTTAATTTTCACGGAGATTAGTTAAAAACATCATAGAAAGTTATAAAAAAAGCCAAATGTTTATAAAATTTTAGAGTAACAGTAAATAAAGACCATATTGATGAACAAACATGACAGAAAAAAATTTGCATTGAAAATGTGCTTTCTATAAGCTATGAAACTTCGATCTTCTCGATCAGGAACATAGACGTGTTATGGTATAAATTCTGTCATTCTTTACTGCTTTATTAGTTCTGCAATGTGCGAAGTAAGAGTATCATAACTGCTAGGAGCTACTATTGACTCATGTACAAACAAGTTGATTGCATTTCAATCTTAAACTTGTTCAATGGGGGAGTTTCCTTCAGTCAAAAGTACTACTTTTTGTTACTGAAATTGATAGAATTATATAAAAATATAACATAGGCCCGGAAAATACTTAATATTTCTTATATATATTATATACACTTATAATTTTTTTAAATACCCTACCTTGAAAACGGGACGTGGTTTTTGTGACGACAGTGGTGCACCTAACAGCTTTCTTTCCAATAATAACACCATTTTGCTTGACTTGAGTTGTCCAATCGCAGGAATCGGTGACGACCTTCGTCATCTCACTACAACCAATTGGATTTTGCGCTTATGTGCACCACTGACGTCATGCGCAGATGTTTTTTTCCGAATAGCATCTGCGCACCGGTTAAAATAATTCATAAAAAATATATAACTGTGTCAAAAAATGAAAACATGGTCAATTCCTATGTTTTGAAGCATGCTCTTTCAGAAAAAAAATTCTTTTGAAATTTTAGAAACTCCCCCGTTGTACAATTTTTTTGCCCCTTCCCTCCCCTCAGCCTCAAAATTTTGGATAAAGTGATTTAGGAAAACCCACTTTGTATTTATAAATGGAGATATTTACAACTCTTCTCAAGCACTTAGGTGAGGATGCAATCTGTAAATAATAAATCTCTTCCAGTCGCTAGAAACTACACAGGAAAATGTGTTTCGGAAGACAAAATTTTTTGACATGAATAGTTCTCCTAGTTATCTAGATATTGAGGTTAAAACAATGTATTGGAACAAGGGCGTATTTAAGGGGGGGGCCGAGGGGGCCCGGGCCCCCCCCGAAATCGAGAAAGATTTTTTCGAAAGTAGGTGTTCGGTTCGTGTTTGCTCAAAAAAAAAAAAAAAAAAATCCTTAAGAAACTTAAGCCCACTAAATCCTTAAGCCCACTCTCTATTAACATTGTTTTCAAAGGTGTATGTAAGGAAGAGCCCCAGAGGGTCTTTCCCTCCTATACCCCCCCCCCCGAAAAAAAAATTCGGATTTTTTTTTTTTTTTTTTAAATAAAGGTAGTTATTATTCGGTTTAAGTTTACTCTTCAATTATTTACATACTTTTAGCCTGAAATACATAAATAAATAAATAATTGTTGCTAATAATAATTCGTTAGATGGCATCAGGCAGTGGTGCAACCCAAGAGGATCAGGGAGCGCTTGCGCATTACTCAATAGAAAAATGAATGTGTCTTGGGAAAATGAAGATATTTCAATTAGAAAGCGCATAGAAAAAATCCTAATCGTTTTGAATAGAAATCTTTAAATGAAAAATATTCAACACATGTAGATTATTAGTCAGCAAATTACGTTTCTCTCTTTCTTCTCATTCCCAATTTTTCTCTAGTCAGTCAGGAAATAAGAGTCTTTAAAATAATGCTACACTCCATAAATTTAAAATAAAGTGTAATAATTCCTCCCCTGCAAGAAATTTAAAATAAAGTGTAAGTATTCCTCCCAGCAAAAAATTCAAAGTAAAGTGCAATCATTTTCGGTTTTAGTTTTTTCACAAATAATTTCCAAGCTTTCAGCTGAACAAAGCAAAAAAAAAAAAAAATTAAATTCGAAAAGAGGTAGAAGTCCAAGCCGGCCGAACTAGAAGGGGCACTTAATTTTCAATCTCTTTACCAGTGGTGAAATTTAAGAATAGAGTGCCTCTCAGTGGCGGGTTTAAGGTAGGAAGTCGAGGCCCGTATATCCGCCAAGCATAAATTCAAAGAAATCTCATGACCCCCCCTTAAAGAGTTCAAAGAGATCTTAAAATTTCGCTTTTACAACGTGTAATTTAGTTGCAGTTTCAAGACTTCAATATCCAAAAATTTCGGAAGAGAGTTCTTTTCCCGCTTCTTCTTGGTCAAACATTGCCTCAAATGGCATTTTAGAGATTTAAAATTCAAACAGTTAACGGTAGTTGATATCCCCCTTACTTTTCTATAGTCTTAAGCTCTAAAATGTGTTTTTAGAAAAGACAGAGCTCCCGAATTACAGTCTCTATGCCCAAAAATTTCCGGAAGAGTCCCTAAATCCTTTTATTATCCTAAATGTTGTCAGACAAAGCCTTAAAAGCAGTTGTTCGTATCAAGAATCATGGCGCAAGCGGCGTTTTTGAATTATTTTTAAGGGGCGTTTTTAAAAGTTTTTGTTTTCTTTTCTTTAACGTGTGGCTCTCGTTTTTAGAGGGATCTTCATGGAATTCTTGGATGATAAGTTTTTGCTCTTGGAGGTAATAAGCATCTCTGCTAAAAGTAAAATTTTGAACCTTCAGTTTAAAAAAATAGAGTTTAAAATTGCATTCTTCAAGCTTCAATGCCGCCAAATTTCGGTTCACAGCGCCCGAATCCTGCCTCTTCTCTTGAAGCTATTAAATATAACCAAAAATGTTTTTGAAACATTAATTTCGGGAGAGAGTCCTTGCTAACGTTACTACCAAAGATGGTCTAAAGTAACGATGACTTAAGGTTTCAATTTTGAAAATTTTCGGAGGGAGATCCTTAACCACTTTTTGTCTTTTAACGTCTCCAAAGAGAACGCGAAATTGCGCATCTATTTATCGAAAATCTTTCAGGGGTGGGGGGTGGGGGGGGGTCTTTAAACTTTTACTTCTCAAAGATAACTTAAATGAGACTTCATTTTTAAAAAAACCATCTTTTCTTTTGCTCTATCATGAAGAAATATATCCTGAGTTGATCTTCAATGTCAAAATATTTCAGGAGAGATGCCCCGAGTCTTCTCAATTCCTAAACATAGCCTGAAATTGCGTGTTTAGAATTTAAGTTTCAGTAAGTTTCCCAGAGGAGTCTTAATGCACCAACGTCATCAAAGGTAGCATAAATAATTTCAATTTTAGAAAAAGTTTTGGAAGGAATCTAAAATGTCATAATTTTCTATCTTTTCCAAAAAAAAAAAAACAAAATTTTAATTCAATTTGAAAATATCCTGTCTTACAGTAATAGTCTGTCTTAGTAGTCTTACAGTAATAGCGAAAAAAAAGTGGGGGGGGAGGGGCTAAGCTTGATTATATGGGCCCCCTCCGAAATAAAAACCTATATACGCCACTGTATTGGAAGAAGAAAATAACATTTTAAGTAAGGTAATTTGCTTTTTATACAACTATTATTCAAGGTACTATATGGTTATTTTTTGTATTCATAAAGTTTTAATTTAGAAGGTTATTTTACATTTAGTCACTTGAGATTTCATAGTTTGTATTGAATAAATAAATATTTTTTCCTGTTTATATTTATTTTTAACTATTTACACTTAAAATTTAAGTGAATGTAACCAATAGCATCAGTTATATCAAATGCTTATGCATAAATGCAAAATTATAGCCAAAGCCCTAGAAGCGTAATCTATTAGTTGCTTTAGTAAAAAAACATGCAACACCTTAATGTTTCCAAATGGGAACATGCCCAAAATGATATAAAAATTTTTATTTTCAAAAAATTCTTTTGTTTTATATTTTATCAAGCAACTGCTTGCTTTATGTTTAGATCATAGAACTGCGTTTAAAGGGTTAAAGAGGCCAGCCATAAATCAACACTTCAAAAAGAATTCTCATAAGTTTCAAACTTGTGCATATTAATGAATATTTTTTGCTTAAAACTTGTTTCTTTCATACTAGTACAGATAAATGGAATACTTTTAAGTTTTATGCTAAAAGCTGCTAGACTATCATTTAAACGGTTTACCCTTGCCAGAAAACATTAAAACCAATGGTTCTGGTAGGGATTTTAACCCCAGTTCATCCCCCTCTGCTGTACCACTGTTTCTAACTTATGCTAATGCACTGTCATACACATTTTTACTTCCTGAAGTGTTTAAAAAATCTGTCAAGAGAAATTCTTTACTTACAAAAAATAAGCACATATTTCCCACTAGACTTACAATATGTTTACTGAAAGTAAGATATTAAACAATATATTACTTTCAGTGAAAAATACTACACTCCCTATAAAAAAAATTAAGATGCACAGGAATTTATTTTCCAAATATGAGAACTTGCCGCATAGCTATATAGTAAAATGTGAAAGCAAGAATTTAATGTCTCATGAAATGTCCATCATTCTAACGTAAACATTTCTTTCTCATACCATCCCTCAACCATTTTATTATGAGTTATAAAGAATCACTGTATTGCAACTCATGTTTTGTAACCAAACTTAAAGATTAATTTCATTTGACCAGATAAGTTGATTTTTTTAGGGTATGTGTATAATTGTTTCAGTCTAGACTTTGCATGTTTGAATCTATGATTCCCAGTTAAAATACTTTGAAGCATTCCATCAGTACTAGTTTTTGAGGTACATGTGCAGTACATATACATGGACTAAACTAGCTTGAAAAGGGTGACTTTTTAAATACAGAACCAGTTAACCAAGACATCTATTTCTTACCAGAAATTCCTAATTGTTACCAGCTCTAGGTATACGAACTCCTATTTTTTAAAGGGCATACGAAAAAGCAAAAGAGATTTGCTCCCAATGTAAAAAGCCTTGTTTTTGAGAGGATGTAAACAGGTTATTAAATGACAGGGAGCTATGAACAAGGCACCAATTTTTTCCTGTTGTTGTAAGGATAGGATTTTCTTGTTCTTTTTCCTATAAAAAAGCATGCCTTAAAAAACTGCTTATTCCAACAGCATTAGGTGTCACATCAAATTTCCAGTGAAGTTAAAGAAAGATTTACAATGCTACTAATTTAGAAAAGCAAATGATTTTGCAATTTTTTGAAACACCGATCAGAAGATAATCATTCTTAAAACTCATTTCTGGAGCAATACAAATGGCAAACTATTATTGCAAAATTTTAGGCAAAAATTATTGAGAGCAAATAAAAAGAACTAGCTGTCGTAGCCTTCACGAAACTTTCTTCTATATCTATCTCATGAATTCCTGTTACAAAATAAAATACTCGCCCGAATAGTTGGAGACAGCTCCAATTTCCCAATTATCGTAATACACCTGTAAATGCAGAATCAATGAGCGAAATTGGAAATCATTGCAAAAGCCTTGTTTAGATTAATTGCAAACATTTTATTTGTTAGTAAAAAGAAATTGGCAACAGTTAAAAATTTTAAATCATTGAAAGTTTTCAGATGTTTTGATAATTAAATAGCGTGAAAGTGATTTTTTAATGAATTTAATTTTTACATTGTTGACTAAGCGCAAAAATTACCCCACCCTCCCACTGGGGTGATTAGCGCCAAAATTTAATTGATGCCTGCTTCCCATATTGGGTTAGTGTTATTCCAAATTTCATTCAAATCGCAGTAATATTTCTCGAGATATAGCAGGTGCAATGACAAAATAAGCATTTTTTATTGCACGACCCCCCTTTAAGCAATTGACACGAAAATTGAATCAGCTCTTGTACTCTTTAACATCTACTTGAATACCAATTTTTGTTTGATTTTGTTCATTTCTTCTCGAGATATAGCAGTTACATTAAATAAGAAGATTGCTCGATTGCTCCACCCCCCCTTTGAGATATTGACACACAAATTGAATTGGCACCTGTACTCAGTACGGTCTACCTATGGACCAATTTTTGTTTGATTCCGCCGGTTACTTCCTGAGATATAGCAATCACCCACGAGCAGAAAACGTGTGATTGCTCCACCCCCCTTGGAGGAATTTACTAAAAAAAATCACGTACACCAGTTCACATGGTGGTACATATGTGCAAAAATTTTTGTTCGATTTCATGCAGTAGTTTCTACTCTAGCGCGGCCACAAAAACTGGTCAAACACATACAAACACACACACAGACAGACAGACATTTTTCAAAAATGATCGAAATGGACTCGGCGCACCACCTCAAAACGTGCAAATCCGTCAAAATTCGACATTCGAAAATTTTCACGAATCCAATACTTTCTTCTATATATTAGATATAGAAGAAAGTCACAAGATATAGCTTCAATAGCACAACAAGAAATGTTGGTTGACATATCGTCGGCACCATGCTAAACTAACGAATGTGAAAAATCACGTTTTTCAAGTTCAAAATTTACAAATAATTATAATTAAAATGATACCTTCGAACGTTAGTTTTGTACTTAAAGGTATCTATAAAAGTTTAAAAATTGAAAATAACTAAACATGGCAGGTGGGAATAAGTTATATGCAGTGTTTTGGCTCTCCTGAAAAGT
>JAXGGA010008573.1:0-56051 GCA_038373865.1 Uloborus plumipes | reverse complement strand
GAATTTTTTTATGGACGTTTGCGCCATTTTGGGGGGCTTTGAACCCCCATGGAGGAAAGGTTGTTTTTAACCGACTTCAAAAAACAATGCAATATCGTTACGAAAGACGTAATGGATGACGCAAAACTAAAAGATTACGAATTTAATTTTTTTTCGACTTTTTATATATCGATTGTGACAGTAAATGGTTTTTGATTTACGGCACTTATATTATTAACTATATTTTGATTATTTAAAAATCTTATTTACACTAAAAAGTAAAAAATAACTTTTTTCTTTGAACACCATCGAAACTACTTTCAGTTATAAATTTTGAAGTCGGCGCAAAAACAATGAATAGAATCATACGCAACTAAAATTCAACTATAAATAAAAATTTTAATGGATCCAGGTTCCTTAAGAGCATTCGCATGCGTTGCATTGATTACCACACATTCGTGTAATGGTACAAATATTCTGCTTTTAATTTTCAATGGTTTCCCTGAAAAATGTTGAAAAATATGGTTAAATATCATTTTACCTATCGTTTTTGCGTCAACTTCAGAACTTATGTTTGAAAGTACTTTCGATGGTGTTAAAAGAAAAAAAATATTTTTTACTTTTTAGAGCAATTTCCAACTGAAGTCGATTATATTTTTTCCATAAATATTTTATTATGCTTAAGTTGCCATATGCTTGGCCATAAAGAAAAATAGTCCATGTATCCAATTGGTAACACTATGCAATAGGGTGGAGCGAAAAACAAAAATTTTGGAATTTTATTCTGTAATACCCGGCAAAAGCTGTGCATGCGTAAATACAAAACACATGTAAAATATTATCAAGTTTGAACAACTCCTTTAGGGTCCTACCAGGGCTTGAATTTCTCTACAAATACGAAAAAAAGGTAAATTTTCAAAAACGTTTTGGAAAATATAAATAATCACCATTTTTGTTCTATAACCATTAAAATGCTTCCTTTTAACACTCTTTTCATGCATCCTCAAAATTATTTACATTCTATTCAGTATTAAGTTCGTACATAAACCGTAAAGTTCCGTGAAATTAACCAAAAATTGACTTTTTTTTACCATTTTTTGCACATAGCAATAATTCTTCTTTTGTAATCCAGATTCTATTTTTTTGCAATGAATGGGCAAAATGCAAATTTTAGTTGTAAATGTAATTATATTTCGTTACATTAATAGCCCAGAACGCACTACAAGGAGGTAGCAGAATTTCGGGTGTCATTCTGCATTTCCCATCCACCCAGCCACGTTGTTTACATATTTTCAACACATTTACGGATGCAATTACTATCTGATGTTAAACAGGTTTCTCCTGTTGAATCAAAGTTTGAAGTTTGACTCATGACTCAGTTTTTACATTGACAATTGCGAGCATAAAGTTTTTCATTTAAATTCACATCTTGTCTCTTCCTTCAATAGCAATCTGCCGTTTCACTAACCAGTTTTAAACCCTTAAAACAGTCGGAGTGTAGAAGAGGTTTACTTGTTGAATCACTGATAAAGTAAAACTTGTTTTTGTCTTATTAACGTTGCAAGAACTCGGTGGAAGATACCAAAGCTTTAAAAACGGATAAAAGTACTTGATATACATTGTCAATGTAATACAGAAAGAAAAGAGTGATCCTGATCTCACTATCAAAAATGCAGCCCTTTCAGTCATTAGCTTTCATTAATACGAGCTAACAGAGTTATGAAGGTATTGATTTTCAAGCTGAGTTTCTTCTGAGATAAGGATACTCGTCAGTTATATAATTAAAAAATACGCTTCTGTATGGTTCAAGAAATTAGAATTTTAAAAAAAAGATTTTCCGTGAAAGAAAATTTCCATGGATCTTTAATCATATTAAAAATTACACATTCTATAAAAGTTTAAAACTGTAAGAATAAATTGACTGGTCAACGCGTATTTACTTTCCTACCATTATTGATGTCAATTAAAAAAATCTCATAGTTTGAACTTTCAAAACTTAATATTGGTCATAAAAGTTCTCATTTAGTTATCAAAGTGTTTTCTGATGTTGTATGCCTTTCCGTAACCCAACTCCTTTACAGTTTGCCTATCGTCCACTGCCATTGCCAATTAGAAATTCTCAAAATTAACAAAGGAGGCATTTCTTCGAATCAGCGGATTCACGAAGAAGAGAAGATTATCAATTAAATGACATATAGATTGCGTAACTTTCATTATACATACAATTCCATGTTCACGGAAATTTTCTTTTTTTTTTTAATTTCTAATTTCTTGAACCATTATATTATTTAAAGATATAACTGACGAGTATTAGAAATTCATCTTGAAAATTAACAGATTCATAACTCTGTTAGCTCGAATTAACGAGCGCTAATGACTGAAATGTCTCCCATTTTCGATAGTAAGATTAGGGTCACTTTTTTCTTTCTGTATTACATTGACAATGTCCATCAAGTACTTTTACTAGTTTTTTAAATCCGTTTTTAAAGCTTCGATATCTTCCACCGAGTTTTTGCAACGTTAATAAGTTCGCTTTTCAAAAACAAGTTGCACTTTATCAGTGATTCATCAGTGATACCTCATCTACACTCCGACTGTTTTAAAGGTTTAAAACTGGTTAGTGAGATGGTAGACTGCTATTGGAGGAAAAGACAAGATATTAATTTAAATGAAAAACTTTATGGCTCGCAATCATCAATGCCAAAACTGAGTCATAAGTCTAACTTCAAACTTCGATTCAAAAGGAGAAACCTGTTTAACATCAGAAAGAAATTGCATCCATATAAATGTGTTGAAAATATGTAAACAACGTGGCTGGGTGGATGGAAATGCAGAATGACACCCGAAATGCAGCTACCTCCTTGTGGTGCGTTCTGGGCTGTTAATGTAACGAAATATAATTGCATTTACAACTAAAAGCTGCATTTTTCCCATTCATTGCAAAAAATAGAATCTGGATTACAAAAGAAGAATTATTGCTATGTGCAAAAAATGGTAAAAAAACGTCAATTTTTAGTTAATTTCATGGAACTTTACGGTTTATGTACGAACTTAATACTGAATAGAATGAAAATAATTTTGAAGATGCATGAAAAGAGTGTTAAAAGGGAGCATTTTAATGATATTAGAACAAAAATGGTGATTATTTAAATTTTCCAAAAAATATTAGAAAATTGACATTTTTTCTTATTTTTAGAGAAATTCAAGCTCTGGTAGGACCCTAAAGGAGTCGTTCAAACTTGCTTTTTTTTCATGTGTATTGTACTTACGCATGCACAACTTTTGCCGGATATTACAGAATAAGATTCCAAAATTTTTGTTTTTCGCTCCACCCTACTATGTAGTGTAGGGTTAAACATGTATAAATGCTGGTTTTTGATATCATTAATATTAAACATTTTCTGTTTGATAGAGGCATAAAGAAATGTGCTGCTCATGAATTTAGCTCGTTGATAGGCTTGCAGTAGGTTTTTTCTTTAGCTGTAATCAAAGGGGTATTAATTAAATTTTTTTAATAACTAGCTAATGTATAAATTTTTACATTCATCTTATTTCTGAATCATGCAGAGTAGTCCTTAAATGCCCCCCCCCCCCCTATTTTAAAAATCTATCTAGTTATAGTTGAATTTTCATCATACACAGTTACCTTTAATCTTGAGAGTAGTAAACATCAGTATGGACACCATCCATGTCGTACCACAGCTCAAGTACGTACAAAGTTCTCTTAGATTTTTGCAGACACTTCAGAGCCACGAGGGTGAAGGCGTGTGTAACAGTTCCTGTGCTGTGTGAAATGGAGTGTTTTTCACCGGTTGCTTTTTCAAACTCAGCTTTGTCTGTTTGGAGGCTGCTTTGGAAGACTTTTTGGAGGCTAGGGCGGGGCCAGGGAACGGTGGACATATTTTGGGCTGTAAGGGGCCGGTGGGTATATTTTGAAAAGTGTTTACGAGGACATGTTTTGGGTAGAGGTGGTAGGAAACCCTTTTCTCTTACATCGCCATGGATTGCTTTAAAATTCATTTTCTGGGAATATCTTCCAAACTCTGATCCTTCATCTAACATCATCAAAGATAGCGTAAAACTCGCCAATAGCTCTTAAATTTCAAAATAGTGTCTGGAACCCTGTCCCCACTTTCATGGCGCAACTATCTGAATTCGCACCATTTCTCCCCAAAGGGAACTGGTGAACATTTTCGCAAAACATCAACGAGAACATGGCGCAGAATTCAGAAATTTTACGATATGAATAGTGTTTATACCGATATTTACGACTCTTGAAGTTTTAAGGTAACCGTGTATATCAAACATTCAACCATAACTAACATAATGTTGAACAAAAAGGAGTAAGAGAGAAACCGTCAAATATGGAGGAATCTGACTTGGGTCTCGACTCACGATAGTGCCACCTCCACACTTTAGACACAGTTCTAGAGGGGAGGAGAAAATTATCCAACTACTTTCAATTATGGTAACTTCTAGCGACCGACCAGGAGACTTTCGGCCCCACGAATTTGACAATTACGTATTCGATCCGAATCGGACTCCGAACCCAAGGCTCTTCGATTTCAAGTCCACCACCCTATCTACTAGGTTATGGATCGTCCACAAATCATGTCACTCTTTGAGGAGTGAGAGGGATTTGTGAAAATGTGACAAGTTTGTGACAAAAGGTGGGAGGGGTAACAAAAGTGTGATACCAAGTTTTTTTTATAGCAATATGTTTGTGTAATGTAGCGTAGCGTGACATGACAAGGAGAAAGGGTGACAGTGAAGAGTGACACCTTATGAGAAAAAGGGTTTAGAGGTCAAATATGATGAAAAAGTGAAACATCATTTATAAATAGGGTCATTCCATTGTGACTAACGTAACATTCAGAGCTGATTTTCTAACTCATTTCACCTGTAACTTAAAGGATAAAAAATTTTTTTTTGCTCTGTTGGTGGATTGGCAATGTAGATGGTGTACATGTATTATTTAAGCTAAGAATTTAAAATAAAATTACTGACAACAGATATTTTTTCAACCAAAATAGCAGTGTGACTAACGTAACATTTTTGCAACCTTGAAAAATAATGTTCATGTTATGAGGCAAATATTTCTGAAAGTTAAGCAAGTGCTAAAAATTGACTGATATGTTTGAAAAATATGGAATGTTAGCTTTTTAAAATATGTATCACATTTATTAAATTTTGAATTTTTTAGTCTTAAGTGTCACTTTTGCTGAAAATGGAGTGTGACTAACGTAACGTGACTAACGTAACCATCGAATAACAAACAATAGATAAATTTAAAAAAAAAATATTATGGCTAATATTATTGATAATCACATTACTTTTTCCTTTTTTAAAACTTATTATGTTGCATATTTTTATTTATTTATATATTTATTATTATTTTAATAATTTTATGTATTTTTTATTTATTTATTCTGGGGTAAGAAATTGAAAATGAAAGGCTCCCTTTTAACTTAATTGAGTCTGTCAAAGAAAGTTTAGCTTTTGCAAAATGAATATTTATCAGGCTTGGCCCATTCAAATCTTTGACCTGTTTCTCTCATCTTTGATCTTTTGAGCCCAATGTTTGATCTTCCTAGAGTTAACTCGCAAATTTTTTTCAAAACCAGTTTCTTCATTCTTATTATTTTTTTTTTTTACAGTTGATAGATTTCTTCTAAGTAATACATAGGCAAACCCTTTTGTAGCTTCTTTCTCTTGTTGGCAACAGAGTTCTTTACAGATTTAACATCTTTCTTGTGGGAAAAAAATCGCGAAATTATCACGTTATTATAAAATTAGAGGACTTATTGTCTTGTATTATCCGACAAACTTAACGAGTGTCTATGAGATTTAGGATTTCCTATATTAACTGCTATACCTGATGCCATCTTTTGGATAGATATAACTTTCTTTCAGGGAATGTTGGGTAAAGCTATTTTCTATATTCTTCGTTGCCTTTTCCAGTGCTTGCCTTGTGAGAAAAGGAGATTCTGCAGATATGGAGGAAATAGTAGTTTGTTTCTTTGCAACCATCTCACTTATTTAATTATTTTGAGGCTTCTCTTTCTTCCTCTTTTAACTTCATTCCCGAAATTGCGTTTTTTCGTTAAGAACGCATCAATGTTTTTGTCATTTCTCTTTCATCCGAATTTTATAGAGGCTCTGATTCACCCGACTTCTTCTTTTCCGTTCTGAAGCAGTCAAAGGAGCTATTTTGCCTCAAATATTTCAAATTAATTTGATATATTTATTCACTCTTAACTGGAAATTAAATAAATACTAAAATAGTTAAGCTTTAAGCTACATTAATCTTTTTTTTAATTGTTACCATAGTCACATTCAAACTGTTACGTTAGTCACACACCTAAAATGTTACGTTAGTCACACTAATATTTTTCCATTAAATATATCTAAAATAAATATTTTAGGATTTTCAAGTAGATATGATACAGACATAAGAAAATAAATAGCTATGGTATTTAATTATTTTTAGTTCAGTTTTAAAATAGAAAACATTGAATAATAAGAAGCATTTTCAGCCGTATCAAACAACTAGAACGATGCTAATTTCAAATACAAAGTTTAATTGAATGTGTCGAAAGGATAGCAAAAAAGAGTTTTAAATTGAAAACCGGAAAGTTCCCACTAACAACCCATCGCCCCTTTTTTAAATGGAGTAGTTCGTGAGTGCTAGGCGCGGTTTTCACGGACGGACAGTATTCCGTGCATCCGGAATGGAGTCGGTACACAATGGGTTTCTGAAAAGGTGGTAGCAGTGTTTAAAAGTTTCTGAATTCTCTGTTTTGCAACATAAAGCTGAAACAGTACATTATGGTAGCGTACCTAATGAAGAAGTTATGTTGATGACTAAGCGTAAAATCTAATATATATTGTCATTTTTCCTGAAATATTTGACCTTAGAAAATTGAAATCGACCGTGAGTCCTCCCAATCTTTTTGAGCCTATCGCCTCCTTCTGGAGTTTGAATCATACCAATCTTAGATCATTTAATGGTCTAAGATACCAATGGCCCCTCCCCCTTTCTTCCTTAAAAAAATGTTGGTGCTAGTGGACATGAATATTATTAAAAATTTTAATATCTTATTTTAATTTGAAATAATTTACAAAGCAATTGTATCCAATCACTCCAGAACTAAAAAATAAAAACTAATCTATAAAAGTACCTTTTTAACATTTTTCCCCTTCCTGTTACAAAATGAATTGATAATTACTTGAAGGAAAATATTTCTTAACGAAGATCACTAACTTACTTTTCAAAAACTACATATTTTTTGAAATTTTCTTTTTAAAATAGAAATCTGGGAAATTAAAAAGACTAACAAACTTAAAATTTCATAAACTTAGCATGGATGCCGAAATATTTCCTTATGGTTTAACTAAGATCTAAGGAGGAATTAAGTTTCGGAACTTCAATTTGATTCTTTTTTTAACTTGTGACTCCTTGTCTGAACTCGGAACAATAGGCTTCACATATAGGTTTTCAATTTAGATATTAGCTCGCTTTTTATTAATACTATTTTACCTCAAAAATACTCATAGACCCTATAGCCCATCTAAAATTTATCGCCCTCTTGAGGAGCTTAATCACCCCTTTGGAGGGCGACTGCCCCAGGTCGGAAAAAACAGCCTTAGAACGTTAGTTACAGAAGAAACAATATATTTTTTCCACAAAGCCAGTGCAAAAGCACAAGTGTTGTAAAACACTGAATATTTTTATCTTTGTATTAGCATTTTTTTTTTAATCCAAAGTTATTTTCCATTTACTGAAAAAGTCTCACCAACTTTTAAAAACTGCTGTAAATGAAAGTTTTTAAAAAATCCCAAGCAGAAAACTTTAGATATCCTGCATGAAACAGAGTCGGAAAATTTTCTTCTCTTAAGAAAATTTTCAGAAGTTGTACCCAGGGGCCGGGCAAGCAGAGATGACGCCGAATTTGGGGGGTGGGGTTTAATATGACATCTTCCTGACCTGCGCATCGATTGCCCTGCGTCAGAAGCTGCGCAGTATCTCATCCGCGTTTGCGCCATTGAATTTGAGGTCGTTTCCTGTATTTTGTTTCGGAAGGAACACTTTCAGGATTTTTCTCTAAAATCTGAACCTTCGGAGGAAAATGTTTGAAACTTGCGTAAAGAAACCTAAATTTCCCGTTTGGGCTGGACGAAAAATTGTTAGATCAAATACTTCATGAAATTTTTGAAACTTTTCCACTTTTCATCCAGCGGAGAAATTTCCAAGGTTGCTAGGATTATTCCGTTACTTTGGTTCCCTGAAAAAACCTTTTCAAAAAACACACAAAACCCGATCAAAATTATTCTTTTCCTCTGCAGCGGTATTTGTCTTACAAGTTCGAGACTTGCATGAACTTTTCAAATAAGTTATTAATATGTTATTCGTAAACTTTAAGTATGTAGAAAATATAAGTCAAATGCTTACGTTATATTTTTTTAATTATTATAACCTATTTTAAACTGATATTATTGCTAAAACAAATATTCCTAAAAAAGAGTTAAGCCTCGTTGCAGAACTGCGAAACATAAGAAATGAATTTTATCATAACAAAACGCAATTCACATATTAAACTTTTTTTTTAAAAGATTTGTCCTTGTTAGTTTTTGAATCAAATTAAACAAAAAAAATACTAGTGTTGTGGAGTAAGAGTCGAAGTCGGATTGATTTTGGGGTAATGAAGTTGGAGTAGCGAAATAGAAGTTTTTAAACTCCAAGAGTTGGAGTCATGCATTTTCTCTGTCAGTAGATATTTCATTAATAGATACATTTAGGCAAAATAAATATATACATACTTAAACTTCGTATACTTTATCAAGAAAGACACATAAAGGCTTTTTTTAGATAAGCATGCTCCGAATTTAGCTGAAAGGTAGGGGACCCACTTACCTCTTCTTATGGGGTAATTGGGGAAAAATAATCATTAAAAATAAGTAAAGCATTATGTCAGGAAATTATGATGAACTAGTATTTATAAATGAAGTCTAATCTAAAATAAGTCAATCAGTTTAAATTTTTTGTTTCGAAATTTGTATTTAAGTCTTTAAAAACAAACTTCTAAAAAGGGATTAACTTACCCCAGCAATCCCTACTTTTTTCCCCCAGTTACAAAAGAACAATGTGTTTTCTACATGATAAGCATCTACTTCGTAATGCAGTTCGTTCTATACGTTTTGTAATCTATCACACTGGCAATGATACGTAATGATGCACAAATGCGTCTAATAATGGTTCTTAATACTGAATAAATGAGTTCTGTAGTTGTTTCTGACCACTAGACAAGGTGGCCGACGCAAATGAGTTCCTTTAGCGCTTAGTGTAGTGATTTCCAACCCTTTGCACGTCGTGATCCCTTTTAAGGCCAATTAAACGATCATATATATGTATCCCATGTGTGTGTAATATACTTGCAGTAGAATTGAGTAAAAGACAAAGTGTACCTATTTTAATTTTTGACACATTTACCTGCATTTCATATTCTGGGTACTCATTTCATTTGATGATTAACCATGCATTTGTGTTAAACACAAACGCAGAAAATGAATTGTTTTCTAACTTTATGAAAACTAAAACACTACAGTAATAAAATGAACTATAATTACATTAAGAGTTCTGTGACAAATTTTCATGCAATTTATCAGCAATTAACATCGCTGTAAAGGAAAATAAAAATAATTCTTGTTTATCATGTATTGTTTAAAAACTGTAATATCGTTACCTTAACAGTAGGAATAATATCGCAAATAACTAATACTATGTTATATTAAGCAATTTAACGGAGAAGAAAAAAATATCGCAACCTTCATTAAAAAAAAAAACTACTTCACGACCCAAAGGTTTAGTGTTTTCCGACATCAGTGGCTGATAAACAGTTTCCTTGATGTAACCTCTTAGAGCCTGGCTCCACATCAGCAGAAAACCGGCTGAAACGGAAGGCAGAAACCGAAAATCCGGGTACTTTGAATTTAAAGGAAATCGAAAGTATCCGGATTTTCGATTTTTGCCTTCGGTTTCGGTCGGTGTGGAGCGAACTAGATTACAGGTTACCAATTTGTTGCGTAACAACAAGTCTTACACATCGAACATTTTACTTTTAAAAAAAAAATCTGTATAATTTTCTTTAAGTTTCTGCATCAATAACTTTAATACGCGTAACACTTTTGAAATGCTTCTTTAATTCTTAAAGTCCGGTCATTATTTCGCGTGACCCTGCATTATAAACTACTTCTAAATCTACCATTGAAACTGTAGTTAGTTTTGTTACGAATTATGGCTCAATACGCTTGTTGTGAAGGGAGGAATATTTGTTTTCAGACTTTTAAGAAAGTTTTATTGCTAAGGTTTCAAAATTATTTTCAGGGAGTCATAGTGAAGCGTTTCAGAATTTTTAGAAGGGGTAGGGTGAATCCTAACGGTTTTGAACCATATATGGCATAGGAGGTCAGAAATGCTTTTTTAAAGCGGTAGTGTACACAGAAGCACCATAAAGGAAGGAGACCGTAAGTGAAAGAGATTTTCTTAATAATACATATATAAAAAAAAAGGGTTGAAGTTATTGTTGAAGTTTTTCCCGTCGGCTACAATGCACGCCTCACATCTTCGGCACAAGAGGCTCCAAAGAGTCTGGAATACTCCCGGCATAGTAAAATTTCACCGCGTCGGAAAAGCTTTCCCGACCCCTCATTGCTTTTTGACTTCGAGTGATTAGAATGCACTCTACCCCTCCTAGAAATTCTGAAACACTTAACTGGAACACCTTGCATATTATTCATTAGAAGTATGCATTGTAAACTGAAAGATAAAGTAGTTTGCACTAAAAGAAGAGTAGTATGTCATTCAACGTTTTGATTTGAGCTGAAATCGACTTACGTTTAGATCGGATGTTATTCCGAAATGGCGTTCTGTTTACACAAAATATTACTATGAAATGCTCGAAATATCACCCCACCAATGTAAAAGATTTTCGATATAGAAAGAAAACCTGGTACATCTTCTATACTAATATTACAAACGCAATAATCGGAACATAATCAATTCGTGAAAGCTAGAATTTGTAAAATGGTTTGAACCGCAAAGTATAAAATTGCCAATGCAACTAAAATAAAGGTCTTTTTTTTTAAAAAGAAGTAACCGAGATTCGAGCTTTACTGTCCATAATTTATAGGCATTCCAGTCAATTTAAAAAAAGAATATTTAAAATAAACGAAATTAAGGCAGATTTTAAATTAATAGGTTTAATACAAAAGTTTTCCCCGAGTAATTCAGGCAATGTTACATGATGTAAATTATTCACACCCGTTCGTAAGAACATTCTAATCTGTATTACGCTCGAATTTTGGAAACGTAATCATTCCTAATGCAATAACCCAACAATGATTGCAACGAAAGAGTAACTTAAACGAATCTACCTGGAGACGGTTGAGGCAGATAGCATAATGTCTTTAACTTGATTACAGTGTTTGTCTGCGAAGAAATTGAATAACGTTATCTGATAGTGCTCAGTGTATTTCTTTCTGAAAATTCAATACGCAACGGAATTCTCAATCAAATTCAGTGCATGATTACTCACTTATGACGAATATATTAAGGAAGTAATAACTTGTTAAAAGACGAGTAATAAAACTTGCTTTTATCTTATAAAATCAGTATAGCTCTCGCCTTAGCACAACTATTTTTAAAAAACTAACAATTAGGGGTTTTTTTTTTTCTCTCATTTCATGAATTGCATTTCAATATGAGAAACAACTTATTTCCTGCACGCTCACTGTTCGCAATTTTGGAAAAGAACTGAAAAAACTTCTTGTCAATTCCTTTTTGATTCGTTAATATTTCGTGAAGTTACGCTTTTCTAGACTACATAACTAGCGCAGCTTGCTACGCCGCGTTATATTTACCCTCTATTTGTTACAATTATTCAGATTACTATAGTATTTATATCAGCTACCAAAATATAATTTAACAAAGGTTAGAAAAATAATAAGTTCTGTCTTCAAACATGTTCATACAGTTACTCCCACCCTCCATGAGGGTTCATCTTTCAAATACATATATCAGCAGAGTAATAAACATATCTAATATGATAATATCCAACTAGAATAAGTATGGATTTTTTCATTCACTACTTATACATAAAGTATGAAAACAAAGCTTCACGTAAAAAATGCACAAACTATGTCTCTAAATTTTACTTTTATATACAAACACAATGCTCTGGTTTTGAGGACAATTTTTGCAGATTGAATTATAAACATAATCTTGACGAGTGTAATAAAAACTATCGTCGACTTTCATTTAATACAAAACGAATTACAGATGAACCACTGCTCTGAATTCGACTTTCGTTAGTTATTTTTTGATGTAAACACAGATTATTCAATTTAAAAGTTTTATGAACAAACATACAGTAATAGTTAGGGATGTGTACACTGTACAATGAGTTTTGCTACTTTTCATCACAATTTAAAAGTTAAATTTGACTGTCTCAAAAGTGGAGTTTTGGACTTCATAATTTGTGCCTGAACGTCAACGATATATACATCACCTGGTGTACATCTAATATGCACAACTGACACGCACATCATCTGTGTACATTTACATATAAGGTCAATTCTTAAAATAAGGGCTAATTTTCTATCCTTAAAAATTTGAAACAAGTTGGCTTTTAATTACCTCAAATACGGTTGATTTGTTATTCTTTATTTGAACCAAAACATTTTTTCAGTTTTGAAATACTTCTCACTCTATAGTAACAGAATTTAAGTCTTAAATGTCTTTAGCATGGATGTCCAGAGAAGCTATGTCTTGTATGGGCGATTCTCTGTAAACTCGTCATTTTTCACACGAAATCTGTCCGGGCACGGTTTTTTGAAATGTTCGTATAATTATAATACTATTGCTCAGAAAATGAATCGGTTACTTTGGTTTGAAAGAGGGCAAATTGAAGTTTGTGTTTTTCTGATAAATCATGATAGGGGGTAAGTCCCCCGCCTAGGAAGGGGACTGTGCCAGGTGTCTGTGTTTTTGCTCTTTGTTGCGTAATATCTGCAAAACTATTGGAACATAATTAGTTACGAGACTACCTATAAATTTAGGCACAAATCGTGGGCATAATAACTAATATGTTTTATAATTTAATTAATTTACATTAATAAAATCACTTCCCGTAGGACTGATTTCGCAACGACCCTAATGCATACTTTCATCACAAATGTGGCTCTCAAACTAAGCAAATTAGCGTTTCAACAACGTTCTCGGCAATTTCGGCAAATTCACACTGATTACTTTAAACTTCATGCCAAAAAGAATTTGCAAAAGTTATAGATTTTTCGTGTTACAGCTTTGAATTTGTTGCAGGGGACTGTTTGAAAAAACAGAATTTACATGACACTTTTAAGTTTTAGAAATACGCAATTATGCCTTATCTCATAAGAAAAATATAGCTTGATTATTCCATTTTCATATATTAATTACCAAATTTATGTAGTGTTAATAGGTTTTTTGAAATACTATCTTTAACTGTTAGACTATGGCATTGGGACAGCCAGGGGACACTGTTTTTTGCGCTTAGATAATTTCTAAAAAAAAAAATTAAATTGTTATCACTCCAAATACAATTGAGCCACAAAATATTAATGCTTTACTTGTATTAAGAGCGATAATTACTTGATTACACTTTATTATTTTTAAAGTACTCAGTCCGGACAGCCAATTACCAGTTTACAGAGAATCGCCCGTATAACGTCTAAATTTTAGAGGTTTTGGATTCATATTTAAGACCAAAAAAGTTTCATTCTTTGCTTAAATAAATTTTCAGAGATTATTTCACTAAAAATTCATTTAAAAAATAAAATTATAATGCTTAGCAAAAGAATTAAGGTTTGTCCCCCATATTTCATTTCTAAAGCAAGTATACATGCACTTACTGATCCATACTTATTTTTTACGAGCAAACAGTTCTAAAAAGCAAGTTTACCCTATGAAACAGGTAGCCACTTTAGATTATTGTGTAAATAAAAGCTTTCGCAGTATTTTTAGAGCTAAAGTTAAACATTAGATAAGTACATCAATACATCAATTCTAGGTCGTTAGAATGGACAGCAATTTTTATAATTTATTTAAAAAAACTGATTTGCATATACCATTAGTATATTTGAATGCCTCAGAAAGAAATTTTGTGTGTGCAGTTTTACTAACAATTTTATTATAAGTTTCTATTTTTTGAAAAAGTCTCCGACTTCGCGAATCACCCATAAATGAGCAATACGTATAAAATTTTGCTATAATTTTTGTACAATATATTAGTGTATATACGTTTTGCTGACTCATACCTGTAAAATTTACAGACCTTTTTCAAATTTAGATTTTATAATTACCACAGATGATAGACTTACATTAAGCCATATCAAATATGCTTTTCACAGAATTTAGACACTGACGGCAAACTAAATGTTGCATAGTAAATGCATTTAATCTAGATAATAATACATATGATCCATTGAATAATAACCATGTCCAGCATTCAATAACACGAAAAGAAAATATAAATATGTACATTGAAATATTATATTAAGCCCTATTTAGCCCTTTCAGTCCCAGTTTTGTTTCCGAACAACATCATATTCAGGGATTGTCATTCACAGCTAAATATAATTTGGGACTGAAAGGATTAACGTAAAATACTAAATCTTCAGCAATAGTACAAAATAATTGAAATGGCAATCTTATTACTATATTTTCATTATAAGAGTAAAAGCAGTTCTCTTGATTGATTAAGAACAAAGTAATAAAGTTAATTTTGAACTTTAGAACAATATCAAGCTTACTCACTCTCAAGAATCTTGTATTTTCCAATTATCCAGAAATAGCAGCCATGCATTTTTAAGTTGTTCGTCTTTCAGCAAATACAAAGACTTTTTTAATCCGTTTTGATCCAGCTGCACACAACAAATTTTCAAATCATCAAAGACTATACGGTTATACTAATATTACCACAATAGCAATCTCTAAATGATTTTATAAAGCTCATTAATCGAATTCAAAAGCTCGTGTTTGTAAACATTCTCAATTAAAATCTTTCGCCAGGCTTCAAATGGTTGAGAAGTAAAACGTACACATTGCGCATACTTGAGCTTTGAAAGATTGCCGATTTGGCGAGTATACCCAGACTTTTTCCAAAAATAGCTACCCTGGATAGTTTTAAAAATTAGTGATAAATTATTTTTAGTCCCTTCAATTTTTTACTACGCTTTAAGAAAAAAATATATATCTGATATTATAATCTGTAAATTAAATCTTAATTTCAAAGTTATTAGACCTCAAACATCAAAGTGTTCTGCCTAACTCAATATTTGGCAGTGCCTGTTGGACTATAATACAAAAAAAAAAAAAAAAGATATTAATTATTTTTACATACGTTAATCTTCTATGCAATAAAATGAACTAATAAATATTAACACACCAAACGATAATAAAGAAAACCAATATGATTGCCATTAAAGATATTACAGATGTATATAAGAAACAGATAAATTATTTTTATTCAATTAGTACTAGAGACGATAAATATTCGTTGGTTTCTATGAAGTCTTTAAAATGCAAAATAATATTTTTATGATACCAAATCGAATAAAAATTTAAGAGGTAAACTAAAATTTGTGTAACATTTCAATTTTTTGAATAATTGGCTTCTTAGTTGTAAATCTTAGTTGTAAAAACTTAATTTATCCGAAACTGTTTTTTTTTGGGGGGGGGCGGAGTTATCTAATTGAATATTAAAGACAATCATATTGAAAAATGCTCCGTAACGTCAGTCATGCGAATTTAAAGTACGATCACAAATATACAACCTATTTAACTATCAAAATGGCACCGCGTAGAGCACTTTTATTCAAAATAAAAATAATATGATTATTTAAAGATTTTTATGTGATTCAATTAAAGCTGTATTTAAGAAAAGAGAAGAAACTGAGTCGTTTAGAGTGATGATTATTGCTTAGAAATTTAAATGCATGGGGATATATTATGAACTTTAATCTATACGAGAGGGAAAACAACAAAATTCAACTGTCAAATAAATTTATATGAAAGTTTAACTAGCTGTGTAAATGATGTAACTTATTGTCCAAAACGGAGAATAAATTTTCGCTTCTTGAAGGGATAATGATTCTTTGTGGTGGAGAAATATTGTATTTGAAAGAAAAGATGTGAAAGCGTTTTTAAATCTTTAAAGGCACTAATGGTTTAACACGTTCGAAAAATGGTTCTCTACGATTCATGTCTTTGCATTTTTAACATTTATTCAAAATACTTACTATAAGCTTACTAGAGCTTATTGATACGTTCTATAATTAACCATCTCAATTGTGTTCATTTCGCTGCCAAATCAAAAAGATTCACACCCCAATAAAAAAAATACTGAGGGATTTAGCTGATTAACTTCGATCCCCTCATATATCCCATCACTTCACGGTCCAGCGGTACTAACTCAGCAACTTTGAGTCATTCGCCTCATATGAACGCACCCATTGTAACCTACCTACTTATTTGGTGGCCATAATGAAATACGCTTTGCGGGACTGTTCATTTACTGGGGAAGCTTTTCCCTCCAACGTGGGGTGGTCCCGCTTTCTGTGACAAGGCGGATCCATTAGCGCTCTAGTCACAACATTCTAGTCACCCCATACCCTATCTTGGATGTTATATACTCTAGCCTCTAATACAATGTAATGCTTATCTGTTCGTCCCACAGGATAACCGCGGTGCAGACTTGTCGTCACAGTAATGTATCAATAAGATTGAGGGGACAGGGGAGAGAGTATCTGGGGGGGGGGGTTGAATTAAATATTTAAAAGTCTAATGTGCCATTGCGTAAATAATAGCATGTAGTGAGATTTCTAAATCGAGTTTTCTGATTTACTTATAACCAAAGGCATCCAAAATGATTTTTGTATTTGCTCAATTCATTTGCACGTGTGTGACAATTCTGCGCATATATTTGTACTTAGTGCCTGAAATGTTAAATTTTGACTTTAAATGTGATGTATTCGAACACAACGAACCGGTATGTATCATGATATGAAGTATCACCTTTCTTTTTTTTTTTTTTGAAAAGCAATGATTTGCACTTGTTGGGGGTGTGTCACGCGCACAACTAATGCAAATTAGTTTTTAAATGCAAAACATTTTTGATAGATTATTGAAAAGCCAGAATTGAAATTCCGGGAATGAAGTGCAAGTATTTGTCTAAAAATGCCTCATGCAAATGGATTGATTATATTACAACTTCTGTCTATTTTCAACGCAACTTTCTTTTCAAAGAATTTATCTTTTTAATTTAATAATAGAATTGTTACTTGCTTGAACACTGTAAATGTTCCTAGCTATCAATCATCAAATTATTAATCGTTCTTTAATTTTTCAGACGTAGTGACAAAAGTAATTTGACGAAACAAATTTCGCTGGTTTTTATCTTAAGTAGCTCGATCGAGAAATTAAATGAACTGTTTAGGCAATAAATTTGTTCAAAATACGGTCGTAAGGTCGAGTGCCTAGACATCATACAGAGAATTAAACACTATTTAAAACTTTGATAAGTTTTATTTACGCAGATGAAAAACTGGACAATATTAAAGAGAAAGAAAGAGGGAGAGAAAAAAGAACATAAAAATAAATTCATGTATGTTTTTGCGTTTTCAAAAGAAAATAAATAGACGAAAGAATTATGCATTTGTTCGACAGAGAGTTCAGTGCTCCGCAGATCGAACGCTGGAGATCCGCCAACGAAGAAGAAGTTTTTATTTTTTAAGAAATAAAATGCAATTGTTCTTCTGATAAATAATACAAAACCCCTTCATTCTTGACATTTTGACCCACTTGTTAAGTTTAAGCATGACTGGATACTTTCTATATCAAACTAACTAAAATTGGCAACTGCTAGATCAAAAGTGTAAGGATTGGTTACTTTAAGCATTTTTGCAACAAAGTGAAAAGGTCTCTTTAAAAAAAGGTCAATAAAACTCCATTGCAATAATTTAATCAAAAGCAAAAACAGCAAATTGAAGTAATATTTCGTATTCTGTAAGCAAAAATATTATTTCAGCCTCTGTATTTAGTAAATCTACTTTACTAATAAATTGACAAGGCAGTAAACATCTTTATGCTGAGTTGAAAAACGGTCATTAAAAATAATCGCAAATCAAAATTATGTGGCTTTCTTAATCATTCTAGTCATGTACTACAACAATGTGAAGCAGACGGTTGATACGTAGAACATTTATAATTGTAAAAAATGATTGAAATTTCCTCGTTTCATTGATAGAAAGATTGTTCAATATGGATTTGTAATTCAATAAATACGAATTATCAAAAATATGTCCATCATTTAAAATAACCCTGTGTTTTTCGGATCACTAGCGGGCGTATCTTATGAGATGTCCATCATTTTGAATAATCCTGTATTTTTCGGCTTACAAGGGGACCTTACAGGTTGTCACTCACCGATTTTGATGAGTTTTATATATTATGTAGAGGACCCACCCTAAGTATTTTAGCAAAAGGATATTCCCCAATGGGTCTTAGTTTTCGGGATTTTACGAACCATAGTTCAGCTCGAAGTTATTATAGAGGTACGGTTGAGCAATGGTCACAACAGCGGCCGTAGCCCAGTGAGCAAGGTCCCCCACTCCGACCGCTGGAGGTCTGGGGATCGAGTCCCGTGACGTAATTTTTTTTTCCTTTAAAATCGAAATAAATTCGATAGTTAATGGAAAATCGTTTAATTATTCATTTTTATTTTATTTATTTATTCATTTAAAAAGAATATTTTTTCAATTTTTAATATTGTTAATTCACGGGACTCGATCCCCAGACCTCCAGCGGTCGGAGTGGGGGACCTTGCTCACTGGGCTACGGCCGCTGTTGTGACCACTGCTCAACCGTACCTCTATAACAACTTCGAGCTGAACTTTGGATCGTTATATCTCGAAAACTAAGGCGCATTGGGGAATATCCTTTTGCTAAAATACTTAGGGTGGGTCCCTCTGCATAATATATAAAACTCATCAAAACCGGTGAGTGACAACCTTTAAGGTCCCCTTGTTAGTAGTGAACGTATCTTATGGGATACATCCATTTCTAAGCAAAAAATACTTTTTAAATATTGTTCAGGAGTATCTTGAAAATTTAGTTGAATGATATAGAAGTAGAGTCAAAGTTCTTGATAAAGTTCAAGCAGTAAAACAAGAATCTGACATATCTAAAGTCTTCATAAAGTACTTTGTGCAACAGTTGATACGTCTGTTACTGTTGAATCGCCCTTCACCCATAAATTAGTGGATGAGTCAGGACTCGCCACGAGTGGTTGCACATCGAGTTCCATCGTAACCCTGCCCACCTTCCAAACGCTGAGGGTGTTTGAAAATTTTATCTCCAAAATTTTGTACCAGACATTTATCGCATATCTTTTAATTTCTACAGAATTTTGGCGTTGCGCTTTGTAGATACGTGTCGCAATCTTCTTCAGTGAAGGGAGAAGTGAACATTTGGCTTTTGTGTTTTTAATTGCACTTATATAAGGTATGCACTGCAAAAAATAGGCTGTTGTTTTTATAGTATAATAGTGGCAGCCGAGGTTCCAGTTTAAAACTGTAAAAGCACAGTAATAAAATGTAAAACTAGCTATTTTACAGTTTATAACTGTAAAACTAGCAATTTTACAGTTTATTACTGTAAAATTAGCAATATTACCATAAAATTAGCTGTATTAAACTGTAAAAACAACAGTATAATAGTGGCAGCAGATATTCCAGTTTAAAACTATAAAATACAGTGATAGACTGTGAAACTAGCAAGTTTACAGTTTAATGCTGTAAACTAGCAGTTTTACAGTTTATTATTGTAAAATTACTGTAAAACTAGCTGTATTATACTGTAAAAGCAACATCTATTTTTTATAGTGTGAGGTTTTTAAGCTAGACCAAATATTCACTGCGTAATACTAATATACAATAAAAAAAAAAAAAAGATTACATCCTTAAGCATTAACAAGTTCATATTTTCCTCTTAAAGTATCGTGATTTCCCTAAATTATTCTATGGTATAGTAACAGAATTGAATGGCACGAGAAATTCAGCTCCTGAACAGCTATTTTTCTTGGTTTTATAAACACTGCTTAGTTGTTACCAAAAAGTATCGAAGAATTTGGTTACCCGGAGAAAAAGAAATAACAGTATAATTCCTAAAATTGGTATATCGTTTATATAAATTGTTACTACAAACAAGTGGGAAAGTTTAGTTTCTATGATCGCTAAAAATTTTACAATTACAATGTCGACAAAATTTGAATAGGTTTACCTTGGAATTTAGGTCCTGAGCGATTTTACTTGATAAAATTTCAGAAACACTTATTTACGATGCATGTCATAATTCTTCTTGAAATTAAGAAACAACAGCAGCCAAGGATCGTCCTTAAAATCATTTGTATAGCGAAATTATTTGTTGCAAAAATGATGATGACAGTAGTAGACTCCGCACTTGTGAAAACGCAGTAAAGTAGCTAAAATATATAAAAATAACTGAAATAAAACATTTAAAACCTTAATGCAACGCACTACTTCAAAAAATTTTTACTTGAAAAAATCAAATGATTTAAAAGCTTTTAAATTTTTCAATCTTACAAATCCTTAAAAAGGAGAAAAACTAAGTGATAACTAAGACCACCAATGTTTGCTTTTGATGTGTTTTAGTATTTTCAGGTGTCAAAAAGAAATATTTTGTAGTTGACATTTAGCATTTTCTTTTCAGAATATCTCATTATGTTCTACTGGTTGTGAGCATCGTCATGATGAGCTTAACTATGGCAATAATTCCATTCTGCCAAGCACTTTGGGTACTGGCAATCGTCCTCGCTATAATGGGCTTCTTCATGGGTACAGTTGATACAGTTGCCAATGTGTCCATGATTAGAATTTATGGAAGAGATGTTTCTCCATTTTTGCAAGTAAGTACTTTTTCGCCAATCATGATTTTCACTTTCAGATTCACTCATGTAATGTGTTTGAGTCGCTTATTCTCAGATTTATTATCAGAGACTCAGTTGAGGTAAGTTTCTTAAATGTCTGCATATATACGGCCAGTTAAGTGTTTCAGAACCTCTAGGAGGTGGTAGAAAACATCTTGACGACTCGAAATCGCATAGCAATGAAGTGTTGGAATTGCTTTCCAGAAACTTGAAATTCGAGATTTGCCGAGAGTATTCCAGACTGTTCGGAGTTCCTGAGCAAAAGATGTGAGGTGTGCATTGTAGCAGATGAAAAACTTCGAACACTTACTTCAACCAATATAACTTGCTTTTTTCATTTAGGTCTCATTTCTTTATGGTGCTCCTGTGCACATCACTGCTTCAAGAAAGCATTTCCGATTCCACACTGATATATGATTTCAAATTGTCAGGATGCCCCTAGCCCTCCTAGAAGTTCCGAAACACTTAACTGGGACACCTTATATATTATAAGTCGCATGAAACATATTGCAAAATTACTTTGTATCCCATCCTCAACTCAGACAAGTTTCTTAAATACCTAAGCAAATGTTACTAATCTCACAAAACATATTGCAAAACCACTTTTTCTCCAATCGTGTTTCTTACTTTCGGTTTCACTTTTAAGTGATTTTCTCATATTACTTATTCTGAAGTAAAACCTATAGTTTTACCCTTTATGTCCCAACGGGACTTAGAAGTCCCGCTCGTATTAATTTAGTATTATGAATCCTAAATGGCTGGAATCATGCTGAAGCTTTTGAGTACCACTCCTTGTACTTCGCTGAGAGGCCGACAGATGGTATCTGCTATCGGAAACAGCTTTCTTGGGGGCCCTAAGGCGTAGGGGACCTTAGACCCCCGAAAACTTCAAAAAAAAAAATTGCCAGTAAAAATGCTTTTTGTTGTATTTGCAACTCAGAAAACCAAAAAAAAAAAATTCATTGTTAAGTTAATTTGGGACTATAAAGAGTTAAACCTTCAATTATCTCATACTCTATTGTCATAAGTTTCTTAAATAACTGCACAGATATTTCTAATCACCCAAAATATGTTCATAATGCTATTTAAGATTTTTAATGCAATCTGATATGGCTTTTTCAAAATAGAAATCTGTAAAAAAGCATAACAACATTGCTGCAATAAATTAGATGTTATGACTTTTGTTCCGTTTCAAGACTGAAGGGGATCAAGACGTTCTCGACGCGATAAATCCAGGAAAACTGGTTACTTTTCAAACCTGTATAACTGTTTACAAAACAATTATTTTGAAGTGATTTTTTTTCTATTCCTTTTAACTACTATAATGAACATCATAGTGTTATTCAAAACTTTCATTTATTAAAAAATATTTTTAAACAGTGCCTGAACTAAGATCGAACTTTTATCGAGAACAATATTGTCGATAGACAGTTAGGTACACTTTTTTCAAAAACGGTGTAAAATTTTAACTTGAAATTTTCTCTGTACTTCTAAAACAGTTCAATCAATATCAAGAACCTCATTTAAGTTTTGTTTTACAAATTGAAAATTTTTAATAAAATTAAGAGTTGAACATTCAAAAATTTTTGAAATTTTCATCATCAAAATCAGCCTCTACAAAAAATATTCAACAGGATTTCCAAAAATTTTAGGTTCACTAGAAGCATGTGCATATAATAAATAATTGCGCCAATTTTCAAACATATACTAATAGTAGAACTTCTTTAAAGTGTACCTAAGCGTCGAAAAAGTACATTTCGAGAAAACTTTCGAAAACAATTTCCCCCCTTGCATATTTCCTTACTGTTTACTTTGCAATCCTTCTATTTTACGGGTTTCTGTTAACCGGAATACTCATAAATTATATATTCTTGGAAAGGAGAAAATCTCTTCTATTTTTCAAAATAAAAAAACAAAAAATCGATTTTTTTAAAAAGGTTATTTTCGTCTTGGTCCCCTGAAGGAAACAAAATCGCTGAAAAAGAATTTTGTAATGAAAATTGCATGGCATGTTTTGAAGTTAGAAGGAACATCTTCACCAAACCTCGTGTACGTAATTTTCTTTGCAAAATTATTCTTCATGCTGATTGCAGAAAGATTTATATCGAGCTACTGTTATCACGGTTTTTAATTTTATCATTTCATCAAGATAAAAGTACAAAAGTTTTTTTTTCTTTACACCTATCTCAACTTCAAATAGTCAATCTTATTGACTTTCTTTGTCTTTTCAGTTTGGGCTGGTATAAAATTAATACCAGAATCTTATGGTTCTCAAAAATTAGACTTTTCAAAGTGTAACGTTGGTTCTTGGAACAACAGGCTACTCTTCAATAGGCTTAAAATGTTTTTAAAAAATAGTAATAATAGCATAAAAACATTGTAGTAGCAAGAAAAACAATAATGATTTTCCATTTCAAAGAGGGGCCCACGAGAGGGGAACGTGGCACAGACTGCTCCATTGTACGAGGGTTGTGTTAGAAAAGTAATGCCTCCACTTTCATAACTCCCCAACAAATGGCAGCACTGGCATACGGCAAGTATTGGCTTGTTCTGTGAACTCTCCTTTACAGTTCCAGTTGATAAGAAGCCCTTGCACTGAACGGCTGGGATTTTAGAGTGTAAAGTATGAAACCCAGCGCAGATGGTCAGTTAATGAGACTAAAGCAACGTGCAGTCATAGAATTCTTGACAGCAGAAAGTGTCACCCCAAAGGAGATTCATCAGAGAATGCAATCTGTTTATAGTGATTGCATTGATGTGAGTACTGTGCGTCGTTGGGCGAGTTTTGCGTGACAAACAAAGTGTTGGTCTTAATGTGACAGCAACCACTGAGATTCACAAGCAAAAAGTTTTAGCACCGTCTGACTTCCATCTGTTCCCAATAAGAAAGAAGATCTATGGGGACATCATTATGCTTCTGATGCAGATGTTAAGAGAACTGTGAGATTGTGGTTGCGGAAACAAAGTGTCGACTTCTTCCGTGACAGCTTCGGAAAACTGGTTCACCGTTGGCGAAAATGTATCCAATTGTTTCCCGATTATGTGAAAAAATGAATATTGGTAATTAAAGATCACATTCTAGGGATTATTTAAGCGTTGGATTTATTAAAATATTCCCATCCAAACGCAAGTAATGAAGATGAAGTCACTACTTTTCATTCAACCCTCGTAATTATTAGAGGTGTAAATTTAGAAGCTTTTTGATCTTTCTTTTGGAGGGGGGAGGGGTACTCCGCAGCATTTGAGGGGGTGTGCCACCATCCTTGGGGGGGGGGGGTGAATACCCGTACCATTTTAACCACTACCCTTTTCTTAAAATTTTCATTCTTTGACGCGATCAACATTGGATGGGCTCAGTGAGATAAAGTGAAGCTGAACAATGTCGCATTGCACTTTAAAATTGAGTGAAAAAATATGAAAAATCTGCAATGATGACTGACAGAAATGTACCCCTTATTACAAAATAATGCATAAAAAATCGCATTATAAGATTGCAACATTTGTACAATGACATCTGTCTTCTCATGTTCTCATCAGAATAACATACTTGCTGCAGATTTATATGGGGCCTCCCTGTCTCTGAGGTTGAAGCTTCGCTTCGAATAGCGGAGATCGTGGACTCGATTTCCATCAGGGTGTTTTGTACTTTAAATCTTTCTTGTGCAATCTTAGATGTTTATAAAGAAGGTTAACCTGTCGAGACAATAGCACCCTATATCTTCATAGCTGTAATTAATTACGATACAACAACAATAACTAGTTTCTTTAATTAAAATGAAAATGCTCCGGTAGTGTTGTGGTAAATCAATAGCACAAATTATAAAGGAGTCTCATCGACGACTCTCTTTAAGAGCAAGAATCTGAGAGAGTGTCACGCCTGTGATTCATGACCTCTCAGATTTTTTCCAAAAAATTACCAAATGTTTATTATCTTATTGAAAGACCAAATCCAGAATGTTTTGTTCTAAAGTTGAGTTGTTTAGTTTTTATGTCATACTCTATTCTTTGACTTAACAGAACAGTTGAGTCCTTTGAGGCGAATTGAGAAAATTTTTTTTACATAAAATGTATTTTTTCCTGTGCATTTTTTGTAAAAAAAATTTTCACATTTCGCCTCAAAGGACTCAACTGTTCTGTTAAGACAAAAAATAGAGTATGACATTGGCAAAAAAATATTTCAATATGTTGTTGGCAGAGGAAGTTAGGACCGTTTGAATATCGGTAAAATATGACATTTTTCATATTTCGGCCTTACGCAACTAAAAGCACGTTGAACTTTCCTCGGTTATTTATACATTATTTTAAAGTGCTTACACTGGTCTTTCAAACGACACTACTTTTGCCTTGGCAACTGATATTGTACAAGCTGTTTTTGGACCTCAAAAACGCTAAAAAACGTCAAAAATGCCTTGTTTTGAAGGTCTTCACTGACCTTACGGCAACAACTTACTACAAATTTGACATTCATTTTGTAAAGTTTCAACCTTCTATATTCCATATACAACAAGAAAATTGGAGTTAAACAGTTCCTGGTAAGAGTTTTAGCTCACAGCAATTTCTATGTCTTGAAAATTTGCTTAGTTTTTGATGCCGCACCTTCAATTTTAGGGGTCCATAAAAACTAAACAACTCAACTTTAGAACAAAACATTCTGGATTTGGTCTTTCAATAAGATAATAAACATTTGGTAATTTTTGGGAGAAAATCTGAGAGGTCATGAATCACCTCATAATGCTAGGCGTGACAGTTTCTCAGATTCTTGCTCTTAAATAACATAGTTAAGCAAGAAAAAAAACTCTCAATTTCTGGGACAGAAAAAAAAAAAAAGATAGCATTCTTTCTCTCAGCTTCTTTTTTTAAATAAAAGTAAAGTCGAAGAGCAACTTGGTTCACTTTATTAACTCTTGCATGGAAGTAACTTCGAACCTAACCATTAGCTTCATTGATGAAAAAGCCTGAAAAAAGAGAATAAGATTCTCTTCATCTGCTCGTAATCAGTAACGCACGTTTAATTGATTAGATCCTTAAATGAAAGTGACATTACGCTAGCTTATGTACTTACTAAGTAAGTTGAAATAATTATACTTCTTCATTTTTTAGCTCAACATTGATTCAATAAAAATGCAACATTTTTATGTGTGAAGGGTTTTTTTTCTGCCTCGTGTCATAAGGCTTACTTAAAGTGGAAAAATGGATGTAACAATGTGCATTTATAAGAAAATAATGTTAAATTTTATTAGGATGAGTTTGAAGTATTTTTTCATTTGATTCGAAAGACTAAGAGGTCTTTATTTCTTTTGAGTTATCTTTTTTCGCGTTAAGTTTTATTTTAATGTATCTTGCATGTTATATAATTTAACCGACTCTTATCTTTTATGTTAATACAGCTCAAATACAGGGTGCGGCAGAGAAACTTGCTGATTTTAATTGAATGCTACTTAGCAAGGAGTGGTCAGAAAGGAGTGGGGAGAGTCTCATTTTAGAGAAGGGGTCTTGAAGTTTTGTTATCTCTTATTTTAGTTGTCGCCATACGTTGGACAAAGGAACAACGAGCTTTCGCAGCCGAGGCTTACTTTTCAAATAATCTTTCGGTGGTCGCCACTCAACGTGCCTTCCGAACTCGGTTCAAAATTCATCCCGGGGGTCCCATTCCTGGCCAGGAATCGACTGTTTTGTGGGTGAAAACATTCAGGGAAAGTGGGAGTGTGGCAAAAAAAAGGTCCAGAACGTCAACGGATTTCCGGAACTCCAGAAAACGTCGAGAAAAAGAGGGAGTCGTTTTTGCGCTCTCCCAGGCGTTCGGCGCGTAAACACGCTGCTGCTCTGGGAATTTCTGATTGCACACTGAGACGAATTCTTCACAACGAATTCCAGTTTCATCCCTACAAATTTGCTGTGATTCAACAGTTGAATGATAACGTCTGCTTGAGAGGTGACTTATTGTGGCCGGAGCGCTCCCCCGATTTGACACATTGCGACTATTTTTATGGGGTTATCTGAAATCGATCGTTTACAACAACAAGCCCCAGACCCTGCAACACCTGAAGAATAACATCCGGCTTGCTGTCGCCAACATCCCAGTCGATATGCTTGAAAGAGTGGAACAAAACTTCAAATCTAGGGTAGATCAGTGCATCATTAATGGGGCTGCCATTTGCCCGATGTAATTTTTTAATCTAGTTAAAATAAAAATTCAGAATGGGTACAATATCTTATAAAAAAAATAAACTGATAAATGAAGCACTTTTTCTTTTATTGACTTTTCAAATCAGCAAGTTTGATCGGCAAGTTTGATCGTAATGTGTCAATCGCGCCATGTATAATTATAATGAGCTTTTAAATTTTCACATTTAATTGAACTAAAATTTCAATAGATGCAGTCTGTAATACAGCTATTTATCAGAAAAATATGTAAAAGGTAACTTAAGATTCTTTATTACAATCAACAGACGAAATATATGAAGAAATATTCTTACTCTTTTGTCATACATGCTTAATATCTCAATCTAAAGGGCTGGGGCGGGATTCAAAGTTGAAAGACGCAAAAATTTAAAAAAAAGCTGTTAAGTAATAAAATGAAAATTATCATTATTGTTTTTAAGTAAAAAGACTCAATTTTTCAAAGCAACGAAGTTAAATTCAGTTTTAATTTTAGAAAGCATAAGAGAATGCTATGTCATATTGCACATTCATAAATAAGTAGAAATAAAAACTTGCTTTAAGATATAAAATTTAAAAAAAATATACAGTACACATGTGAATAATGTATTCTGAGAGCCATTAGTATAAAAGGCATTGTACTGGGAATTTTTCGTTCTAGGATCGGCTACTGGTGCCACTAAATATCTGTTGAGTATATGTGGGATACGTAGTAATTAAATCTGTGGATCCGAATGTCCTATGCTAGGTAGCTAGCAGTTCTTATCGATACAGTGTTGCTGGCAACTTTCCCTCCCGTTCGGAACAATTCATAAACTGAGGAGGTAGTGCTTTCCCCACTCGAGGCAAAAAAACAGACTCATCTTCGCTCGGAATCCACACTCTCTGGGGAGCCTCATCTTTCTGCCTGAAATCTTTACTCATTAAGAGGATCGGACTTAGGTATCCCAAGTGGCATTAATAATTAAAACACCAATTTATTCTGAAGTAATTTGCATGCTCTTTCGTAGTTCATAACGTATGGTTAACTCATTCCACTAAAAAGATGCTTATAGAGTTAAAGGCTCTGGACTTTGAAGAAATTTCTTTTGAGCCATATATTTCGCTCCAAGTTGATTTCACATCTTCGGACCTTTAGAGAAAGACTTGGGGAGGCTGGAGGGGGTCAGCATTTCAGAAACGATGCTGTGATTCGGCAAATTATCTTGACGTGGTTTCGCAGTCGAGACAATAATTTCCTCCGTGCTGGTTTCAGTGGATGGTGGTATACCACTAGAAAAAATGCCTCAACAAGTATGGTGACTTTGCAGAGAAGCAGTTTGTACCTTTTCCTCCATACTTCGTATACATTTTTGGGCAATTCCACCATTACGGACGTAACAATTAAAGTTTAAACCCACCCAATTACAATTCGGCTCGATAAAATCTACATTTTTTTTCTCTTACATAATTCGATGTTGCTTATGCTATGCTAAATTTTGGTATAGATTCCTTGATTACAAAAAATAACAAAATTGTTTAAAATTTGATTGTTACGTCCGTTATGGTAGAATTGCCCTTTTGCAATTTCTAAATAAATTTTTATTCTGCATGGTCATTTCCCCTTACTTTTTTACACCCCCTCATGTGTCTATTTGCACTAAATTTCAGAAAACTTCATGTAGTATACAATTCAGTGTACCTAGAAATGTGTATTTATTGAACTTTTTTCCAGGCGCTACATTTTTTCTACGGAGTGGGTGCATTTATAAGTCCAATGATTGCTCAGCCTTTTCTTTTAAATGAAGATTGCACGCCTTTCCTTGACAACCAATCGGAGCCCGTTCATATACTAGATCAGAATGAAACTCTGCCTGCAAAGAATCTTCAAGAAGCTCAGAGAATGACTCACATCGATTATGCATTCTGGATAATGGCCGGATTGATGGTAAAAGAAAAACAAAAACCGTTCTCATTCACTCTCTGAATGTTCTTCTTGATTATATAATCACTAAACGTATCTATAAACTTTAGGATGTTGATTCATTTCGACCAAATCATTTCTCCAGAATTGTTGAAACAAATTTCTCCAATAAAATATTTAAATATCTATCCTAGTCCCAAGAGCGGAATTTCCTGCATCAGTCTGCATCATCCTCCAAAGTTCATCTGAAACTCCCATCAGTGCGGAGCTGAGCTTAGTGCCCTTAAAAGTTAGAACTGTTAAGAAAATTAAATTCTTGAAATAATCGACTCTCTATAGATCGAAGTCCCAAAAGACCGTCTAAAACTTTCGAGTTATTGTTAGCTCGAGTTATGGCAAGTTCCAACAACCTTCTCAAGAGTTTGGGACCCGATGAAAACTTCGAGTTCAAGAGTTTTCGAGTTATAATGCTTCGAGTTATCGAGATTTGACTGTATCTAACAATTTCATAGAATGCATGTAAACCGTGAATAAATAAATAAGGTATTTTAAAATTAAAACAACAGTTAATAAAAGCAGCAAAGATAAAATGAAAAGTCCAAATTTTTACTCATTATGTGCAGGACTCATACATTACACATAATTAATATTCGCATACATTATCAATGAAATATTAGATGATGCAATATGCTTTACTAATGTCATGTAATTTCCTTTTTTAGATTCCAGTTGCGTTATTGAGTCTTACATTACTTGGAAAAGATGTATATCTAAAAATGTTTGGAAGACCTGGTGATATAAATCAGAACAAACAAGATCAATATGAAAGTGCAGATGCAGGTTTTGTTTTCATTTTTCTTCTTTCACCACTAATTTATAACAGTTGTTTTCTAGTAATTCTTCACTCTCCTATGAGTTCGAGTTTATGAGTTCTCAAAAAGCATTAGGCAAAGTAAAATTCTATTGTATTAGTTTAAATCTGAATATATATGGAAATTAAATATTACCCTAGCAGCATCATCTCATCGGCCGATGATCGGCCATTCATCGAAACCCGATGGAATTCTCATCGGCCGATGATCCAATATGTCTCATCGGCCGAGCAGAATCCGAGCAGCAAAATCCGATGAGAATACGATGAGTTTTGGAGCAATTTACGAGCAGAACAGTCCCGTGCCGAGGAATTTCATCGGGAAACTTGATCGGAAGGATATCGTTTTCCGATGGAATATAGCTCATCTTATTTTCATCGGGAAAGTTGATCGGAAGGATATCGCTTTCCGATGAAAAGTAGCTCATCGAAAACCGTGCTCGGATACTGATCGGAACGATGTCATCGTGCGTTACAGGATCAGTTTACGACAAGTTTGTTGATCGGCCGAGCAAAATCCAATGAGTTGATTCTACTTGGGCATTGAATAGCCGTTTTGCCACGAAAAAATATTCTAATACGTGGGACATTATATTATTCGGGATAAAAAATACTGCATTGAAACGTCTTGGCACTTTGAAAATGTATTATGTTATGCGATATATTCTTGTAATCGATATTCTAAAAAGGGGGCTGAACATGATTTGCGTCTTTCAACATTTTATACTTTTATTGGTCTCACCGTTTTGCTATTTTTGCTACTTCGACGGATCTAAAGACTCAGTAAAAAACATTACCTTCTTTTTTATTTTTGTCCCTTACAACACAACTCTTTTAATAATTGTACTCATTTTTTAAGCATAAAGATAGTTTGGAGAAATTAAATTTCAACTAAAGGTTATATTATTGTTTTTCTGTTATCATTCATGATTCAAGAAAGAAGATGAGGAACATTTTTTGCCAATAGATGGATTTTCTTTACCAAAAACTTTGTATAAAAATGGTTTCTTTATTTCACTTAACGTATTAGCACATTTTAAATTTTCAGCAGTATTAACTAAAAACAAGTAAAATTAAGCAAAGTTTTTAGATAAAAATAGTTGAGTAGATAGAAGATACAATTCCTTGTCTATTTAATGCATTTTGGCATTAGTTGAACAAAATTTCGAGTTTCATCAAAAAAAAAAAAACACATTTTTACTACTTTGATTAAACTTGTAGCTCGTCCATAAACTGTGACTGTGCTTTAAAAAACTGTTTTTTAAATCATTACAGCATTTAAGGAGTTAATATTCTCCTATTTTTCATTTGTCATTGTATTGTATTGATTATTATATAATATAGAAAAAAAGTGGTTTTGTAAAAAATAGATATTTTTTATTAAAAAAACATACATGCTAGCATGTATGCAAAACTCAAGCACAAATATGCTTAAATTGAACACGTTTAATTCTGTTAATTACTTTGCCTTTTAACTTGAAATTTATTATAACCGTTTCCCGCTGAATATAAGGCGTACAATACTTGGCGGGCGAAAATAAATCTCGAATGACTTTCTCTTCAGTTGAGTCAATTTTGTCGCTAAATTGGGAGACCAAAAGTTTCGTTAGTTTATTTTTAAGAACACAGAATGCACCGTGAGAATTGTTATTGGTTCTGCTACTATATTCAATGTGCTAACATTTTGCAAACGTTTCAAATGAATTGAGTATCACGTGATCCTGTTGGTATTCAATGTTATCTACTTATATTAAAAACTGAGTATCTTTCTAACTATCTTTCTATCTTTCTATGTCACGCTTATTTCTCCTGAACGCCAATGAACTGAAAGTCGAACCAGGTACCGATAGATAGGTAATTTTTCAGGCTTCATTAGTTTCAATCTATATAATTATACGATTTTAATTAGCGAAGATATCAATTAATAAGTAGTCAAATTTAAAGCGATTAAGCCTAATAAATGATTAAACTTCCAAGACATTTTTTCTTACCGTTGCCATTTTGAATTAAAACGTTAATTAAATTATTGAACTATTTAAAATTCCAAGATATTTATTTCTTTCCGTTGCGATTTTAAGGCAGGAATTCAAGTGAAACACGGACGATCGCAACTCACCAATGCAATCGCAAATTCCAAAATTTGGATTCAAGTGAAACGAATTCACTTGAATTCGACTTACAGTAGCGGTTGCAATATGCGATCGCCTCGAAGCGACTGCAATGGTGTTTCACTTGAATTCGGCCCTAAATTAAAACGTTAATTAAATTGAACTTTTTAAAATGAAAGAGTGTTATTTTTTTCCATTGTCATTTTAAATACGTGTTATAACAAAGTTCTAACAATTGTTTTTATTCTAATTATTAATGACATATTTTTTCTCAGGTACCATTTTGAAAATGTGTTTTTAAATAAAATTGCAATTGCTGTTTTTAGAAGGGACCTTTTCTGGCTGCGATCCATTAGTAGTCAAATTTAAAGCGAATGTTTAATTAATAAGTAGTCAAATTTAAAGCGATTAAGCCTAATTAATGATTAAACTTCCAAGACATTTTTTCTTACCGTTGCCATTTTGAATTAAAACGTTAATTAAATTATTGAACTATTTAAAATTCCAAGATATTTACTTCTTTCCGTTGCGATTTTGAATTAAAACGTTAATTGAGTTGAACTTTTTAAAATGAAAGAGTGTTATTTTTTTCATTGTCATTTTGAATACGTGTTATAACAAAGTTCTAACAATTGTTTTTATTATAATTATTAATGACATATTTTTTCTCAGGTACCATTTTGAAAATGTGTTTTTAAATAAAATTGCAATTGCTGTTTTTAGAAGGGACTTTTTCTGGCTTCGATCCAAATATTAAAAGAATTTTTTCGTTTAGAATTTTGCAATTAATTTTACCGGAAGAAAGCGGTTTGGAAATAATTGTTTTTGGAAAGGAATTTTATTTGTAATTTAGGGAGAGTGCTAAGTATGCGCTACTTGACATCGTCTTTATTTTTGAGGAAGCATGTGCAAATAATTCGATTGATTCTTTGATGCAGGAAAGCTTTTTAGCGAGCCGCTTTAGCGGGGAGTAGTTTATTAAACTTTTCCTTGGTACTTTAAAGGCGAGCCGCCTTGGCGGCGAGTAGTGAATTGAAACTTTCCTCGCTACTGTAAAGGCGAGCCGCCTTGACGGCGAGTAAACTGTTTAAACTTTCCTCATTTCTTTAAAGGCGAGCCGCCTTGGTGGCGAGTAGTTTTCTCAAACTGCCTTCACTACATTACAGCCCGTGCAACGCCGGGCTACGCAGCTAGTATAGATATAAAAAACGTGAAAACAGTTTATGGAAATGCAAGCAAAAATTGTATTCAAAAATTTGTATGAAACATATAAAATGATAAAACGAAATTAATAGTTTGTATTATTTTATGCAGCTTCCAACGTTCCAGCATCTACTGACGAGAAATATGATACTAGCCCAGTATCGAGCTTTCAGACAATAACAATTACACTACTATGCGCCTCTTTAATGTTCTTATATGATGGCTTGCAGGTAAGTGCTCAAAAATTATTTCATTAAAAAGAGAATAGTACATTGATACGATGAACTATTTAATTTTTGGGAACAAATAATGGGAAAAATCGTTTCGTCCTCTAGTTAGATGCATTTTCCCCTAATTTTTCTCAAGCTTGGGGCAGTACACGTACAGTACATTTTCTCTTTCGTGTAGGGGGTCTAAATGTCTAATATATTTAGATATGCATTAAAGTGTTTTTTTCTTATAGGCTATTTATGGTGGATATCTATACTCTTACGCTGTTAAAGGTCCAGTGAATTTGAAAAAATCAAATGCTGCTTATTTAAATGCATTTTTCTGGGTAAGTATTTTTCGATAAATGCACTATTTTTATCAAAAGTAGCAATTGATAACAACAGTTTTTCAATGTATAAATAGAATGTGAAGTTGCTGAATGGGCAAATAGCAATTTTGCCCAACATAATTAATTATGTGCCACATTTGGCAATAATCATCAGTTTTTCTTGCGTATATGTAGTTGACTGGGGTTAGTTGACGATAGGGGCATATTGATCCAGTCGCAATACTTTTTTTAAGTGCCCATGATATAGTGCTGTACGTTTAGCTAAGTTTGTGATGTTCCAACTCCCTCCTTATGCATAAATATCACTAAAAAATTAACGTCTGTCCAAGAAAAAGCTAGAATTTTCAAACTTTTGCTAAAGCAGGTAAATTTTATCTGTTAAACATATAGGTGCATTTTTTTATTTTTTAACGAATTTTTGTTAACATATTGAAAAATAATGTCCCTAAAGATGATTGCTCTCAGTTATTTTCAATTGAATCTGCCTATTGAAATGCTTTCATAATTATTTCTTAAATTCGTGAAGAAGAAAATAGAAATACGGGGTTAGTTGGGCCCAATTTACATGGAGCAAGTTAACCCTTTCGGGTATTTCCAGAAAAATTATATGTTACATGTGGATTCATTGTAGTGATGAAAATGCCAAGGAAGTCACCTAATTTAATTTCTGACGTATTATTGAAGCTTGCTTGATTATTGCAGTTTCAGTATGTTTGGTTTCTTTATTCACGGTGCTTTGATGTTTTTTACTATGATATCGTGAAAGATTGGTATATAAAAGATATTTTTATTTTAACACATATTTTCATCTGTATGAAATCAAATATAAGGTTTTTCCATTTCTTCAACTTCCAATCCTCCTTTTCCTGAATTTCTTCAACTACCGAAATGTTAAGTTATTGATATGGGTCAACTTACTCTGCAACCAAAACGAATTGATCTAAGCAGTTCGGTGTCAATCTTTGCCTTTAAAATAATACTTGTAATTAATAGTTTTATATTTAAACATGTTACCTTTATCCTGAAGCTTACTTTACTTAAATACTAACTAAAATACTTTACTAAAATACTTTAAATTTCTAAAAACAGTTCAAATTATTATTCAGAGCTTAATGCACCAAAAAAGTGCTTTTTGATTGCAAAATAGATCAACAAATTTACTTAGGTGTTCAAATAGTTGAAATTTTATAAATTATTACAGGAGTCCTGATCCATTTTTTTTCCGTTAAATGAAATTTCACCTTATTATTAAATGCAAGATCTATCTAAAAACATTTAAGATCACATTACTCAAAATTGAAAACTCTGAGCGGAAAAAAATAAATTAAAAAATAAATAAATAAAATATTCTCTATTTTCCCAAGAAGAGATATTAAATGAGCAGGAGACGGGAATGGTAAGACTCTGTATACCTTTTTAAAAATTATTCTTGCCTGTTGGCATTAACTTTCACTAATCTTGATTGTATATGTCACAAACAACATATATAAGACTAAACAATTTGAAAAAATGTGAACGAATAAAAAAAAATACAAACTGAAAAATATCTTGCGTCAATTTGAAAAAAATGTAGACTAAGCAACAACATGACCCTTGTACTAAAAACCTGAACAATAATTTAAAACTACACTTTTGAAGCACTAAGAGCAATTAAAAAAATGCATCTACGCATTTGGGATTAACAAATACGTAAAAAATACCTCTTTATTATTTAAAAAAAGGTGAGATTTCATTAAACTTGGAGATAGTTGTCACATCAAAATACTAGAGAAAAAATAAATGTATAATTATGGATATGAAAAATTCAAAGATTGTTTAAACATCTTTTCTCAGATAAATTTTGTTTTCAGAAACACCGCACATACCTAATCGTAGAAAAGTTCCTTGTACAAGTACATTCCTAAACACACGTACGAAATTTTTTATTTCATTTTGCGGCTCCAATGTTGATCTTTATTATTCATTTCTTTAATTTTTAGCATCATTTGAGAGCAGTTAAATTTTATAATTTGAGTTATGTGCATTAGAGAAAAAATCAGCGTTCATGAAGTCCAGAGTTTTATCCTGCAGTAAAACAGATAATTTATTTTTTTTTTATTTTCTCGTGATTTCTAGCAAATCCAGGCATAACAAAATACGTTTTTATTTTTCTGTTACTTTTCTTTTTTTTTTTTTTTTCATATGAGTTTTCTACCACATATGATTTCAACTTTGCAAGTGACTTATTTATTTTAAATACCAGTCAGAAAGAGAGAACAGAAATAAATTTATGAGCTGGAACCCTGAACGGAGCGTAGAGTACTTTTAAAATTAGTAGGGTATAATATGGATTGAATTCCGTTGCTAGTCTAATGTGAACCAAAAATGGTGGATAGCAAACTTTTTCTGTTGACCAGAGACCCCCTCGAGTACCCTCCTGGAGAGTGTAAACGGTTGCTAATTTGGACATCTTATCTCCCCCCTTCATCTCGATCTCTCGGCAATAAAACCTCTCGCGAGAATGTACTGCTGGCAAAAGGTTTTGCTCCATACAAGGAACCGAACAACTCTTGACACTTGGAGGACTTCGTGACCATGAAAGATTTTATATGCAACAATCACTACCGGTGTAAACACGGAAAATTAAAGATAATGTTGATCAATAAAATTTGTTAGTCGCAAAAGCAAAATAAAGAGGAAAAATTCAAAATCCTCTTAAAATTCTTATACTAAAGTCAATTATAAATACTTAAATTGTAAACAAATTATAAACTAGCGACCGATTAACATTTTAAATCGTTGAATTTTTTTTCACTGTCGGACAGCAATGATATCAGCTTCTAATCTAGTAAATAAAGGCTTACCCGCATTTGCTAAAAAAAACGTCATAATTTGAGCTCTGTACAACATGGAAGATCAAAACACGTTCTATAAGAAGGAGGAAAAAAATATCTTTCTCTTGGTACTACTGTTTAAAATTTTCAAGTATGTTTTCACTTCAAAAATCGCAAAAAAAAATTTTAAAGGTTTTCAATTAATATCTTCGTTAATGAATGTCATCCGAAGACGTGACTTAGCTAAGAACACTATCAATCAACTCTCTTTTCAAACAAAACCAATCATTTTTAAAATCGATCCTTGCGTTTAGGCGCTAGAGTACCACAGAACAGTACACAGATACACAGACGTATCAAACTTATAATACCCTTCCTTGTTGCGTCGGGGGGGGGGGACGGATATTTATAACTGAAAACCAATATTAGAATTTAAAAAAACTTTGTTATTAGCATAACATCTGTGTCTAAATCAAATTCTTTCATCCAAAGTATAATATTCATAAAACTACTAAAGTTTACATTTGAAAAATTTAACATCTGTGCTCTTTTTCAAGAACGAAGTTTTGCACATAAGTAAAATGTGTAAACCAAGAAAATATGTTTAGTGATAGCAAAAAAAAAAAAGGTTTAAGTACTTTTATAAGTACCATTTTAGAGTTAAATTTATTTTCACGCAACAAATGTCAAGTGCAACGTTTCTTTCTTTATTTATTTTCTAATCTTTATTTGTTTATTTATTTATTTTCTAATTTTTATTTATTTATTTATTTTTTTCAATGTTCTCTTAGTTATTGAAAATGATATTTAGAAAAAAACTATTTCAATAATAAAAATGTTCTTGAAATAAATTTATCTTATGCATTTAAAAGTAATTTTTCTTTTCACTTTTTTTTTCTTCAGGGAATGTTTGCAACTGGACGATTACTGTCTATAGCCTTGGCTACACGACTTGCTCCTGCTTTCATGCTGGGATGCAATATAGTAAGAAACAATAACTATCACATTCGGATTCCCTTAGCTTCTAAAGTTAAACACGTTCATAATATCGTGCTTTGACCATTCTACAAATTTAATAAAACACCCTCTGTACATTACACAGGTTGTTTTTAAAATATACGCCAAAATTTAGCAGACAGCTGTATACATCAAACCAAGTATTCGCGTCAATATTTATCAGTGAAAGGAAGCGAAAAGGCGCTAAATGGCATATTAGGAAGGGCAGTTCACCGACAGGAAAAAGTCCCTCTTCTTATAAATTACGAGTTGAAAAAAAGTCAAACGTAAAATTTCTAGAAGAGGAACCATTATGTGTTGTTTCGTGTAAATGTAAATTGTTTGATTTTTTTTTTTTTTTTGCCTATTTAGACCTATTGCTAAGAATCATTTCCGATTCAAAACTTTTTACGGTCGTATTCACCAGCCATATTGAGCTTCAGTTCGACGCCTGAACAGTTGATCTTCAACCAATCAAAAGGGTTCAACCAACCAACTAACGTTTAATGTGGATGGTGAATATAGTTGTTAAAATTCATTCGGTTAAACCAGCGGTTCCCAACCGGTGGTTCGCGAACCCCCAGGGGTTCGCGAGGTACCTGAAGGGGGTTCGCCAAATTTATATTGTAATGGCGGACTTTTAAATATTTTTGTAAAAAATAAAGAAATATTCAATTTACATTCATAATTATTGCTCTTTTAAAATTTGAAAACAAGTCGGATTTTTCGGTCTCTATCTGGCTCAAAAAAAAAAAGAATCTCTAAAAATATTTCAGTGGTTTAAATAACCTTGATAAAATACAATTTTCTTTTTCCTTCCAAAACACGACAAAAAGAAATCTCCCTCTGACTAAATGTTCAAGTGGGGGCATCCAGAATCGTTGAATTAGCTGTGGCGGGGGTAGAGACAGCCTTGAAAAGGCGCCATCAAGAGTTTTCATGAAGAATATGCATTTGCAAGTAAAAAAAAAAGAAAAAGAAAGAAAGAATAGTGAAGCAATACAAAATTGGCGGATCTTGAACCTTGTGGATTATATGACAGCAAAAGGCTGCAAATTGGAAATTTATTACTGGATTTTACTCAGTTCTCTCTTTTTTTTTTTTGTAAATATATAATATTTAGTTTTTAAGATAAGAGTCGTATCAATAGACTCATGTACACAAAAGATTTTCCTCATACACATATCTGAAAAATAAATACCGAAATAGACTAAATGCAAAGCCTGATCTGAGACTGAGACTTCCAGACATCGAACCCAACTATCAACTCCTTTGTTCCCTTAAGCAGCCACAAATATCCCATTAAGTTTCTTTCTTCAAAATCAAGGTATGTTTTAAGAACTAATTTATTTTTTTGAATAACTTGTTTATTATTTTTCTTGCATCTGCAGTTTCAATTTATTAATGTCTCTATTAATCGGTGTTTGAAATAATATTTTTGCATATTGCAATCAACTGCTATGAAAAGGAAAAGCAAATTTAGTGTTTTTTTTTAAATTGTATTCTTATATGTTACTCATTTTAAGACCAGGGGGTTCGCGAAATTTTTCCGATGTTACAAGGGGTTCGCAAAGAGAAAAAGGTTGGGAACCGCTGGGTTAAACAATCTACATTCGCACACATCTCAGGAGCTGTAGTTGTTGCGAACATAGAAAGCACTACCCGTGAAAAGAGGAAGGAAATCGCCTCGGGTGGCTGGACTTATAAATCACAGAGTAATAAACTTAAGTGTCGAGAGGTAGCGCAACCAGTCATTTCTATTTCCACAACTTAAACACGAGCTGAAAGGGAAGGAAATTTTCTCCGGTTGCCTGTACCATTGGAATATATAAATACCTTTGTGTATAAATGTAAAGGATAAATACAACGTTAAAAAGCACACTGTAGTACGTAATCCCTGCGCATTTGTGCTTTTTAAACGTTGTATTTTTCCTTCCTGTACAATTGTTACATTATCCAATGACCGACACGCTTTCGGATCAACATATTGAAAGCACATTATATGGCCTCAAATATTGAGTCCCCCCCCCCCCCCCCACGAATCTTCCGATATCTCAAGATCTGGGCTGCCTACGGTGCCTCAGAAAAATGCAAGGAAGAAAATTACGAAGGTGCCAAGTAAAATTTTCTGTCTTATTCTCTTTTTCTTTCTTAGCAGAAATGTATGAGTGATATTTGGGTGTTCGTGGTTTCTGGGTTAAAAAGTCGTTAGGAATGTCCATAAATGATGTCACACTTCTCTTCAACAATTTTTTCTCCTCCTCCTCCCACTGCGTCACAAATTGTTACACTTCACTTTTTATCTTTTACAAGATTACAGGACTGAGCTCACAAAACAAAAGAATATTCTGTGCGTAAAAAAAAATAATTGTCGTGCACATTAATCGCTCGGGAAGTCGACAATTAGTAATACAAATAAATACTGTTTGATGCAGCAGGGAATTGTTATTTGTCCTTTCTCCTCCGTGATTTTCTGTTGAATTTTAAATTCAGAGCTACATTTCAGAAGAAATTTCAAGTTGAAATTTTAATACAGCATTTAGAAGCACGGTGTTTAAGGAATGACTGGATGACAAGAGTAAGATTGATCAGATATTTACTTTGTAATACAACATTTTATAAGCGACAATTAAAAAAAAAAAAAAACACGGACAGGAAAATCAATTCAAAGGAAAAAAAATCTATTATCTTGCCTAACCTAATCACAAAAAAAGGGCGTGATTTAATAATTAAAAGATGTTTACAATCTTGCACCATTGTTTCCTGTACGTTTTTTTTTAATGAAAAGTATTTAATAATATAAAGCTTGTTAAGTCTGAGGGTTTTTTTTTTAGCGTAATCAATTAATCAATCTTCTAGCTCGATACACTTTCCTTAGCAGGCTCATGATGCAGCTTCAATTCCATCATTTTTGCAATCAAAATTGCATCACTTCTTCTACCGAAGCTTAGGAAACAAAGTGGACATAATATAAAAGAGCACGATTCGTTGAAAAAACTATGTTTACTTTTTAGGGAAATTATTTTATGGAAATATTAATCATTTGAGGTGTAACAGATACCTATAAAAATAAGATTGGAGAAAGTGTAACTCTAATATTGAAAAATGTTTCTTATAATGCATTTTTCAAAGCTTTTTTTTTTCTACTTAATCGAGAGAGACAGCTGAGAGTTTCCTCATAAAATTAAGTTTATGGATATATTTGTTGAGTTGTTTTAATGCTTTCACATTTTGAAACTAATGAAAGTATAGTTTAAGAGTTTTCTGAAAAATAATTATAATTATTGAGATTACAATGGGAAAAAATCTGAATAATGTTGAACTCAAAAAACGGCATTTGTGAGAATGACCCACATATTTTGTAAGAATGGCCCACACACACTTAAATATTTTGATTATGAAGACTGCAAAATTTATATAAAGGAATGTAAGGAGAAAAATCACTGAATCAAAAAGCTAATACTAATTTGCTAGTTAATTAAAAGAGGGAATAACTAGAAATTAGATGAGAGGAACTATAATTACTAAATAAAATTTTACTGATATATTTTACGTTTTTAACTTTTAATGCATATTTTGGCTTTTTTAATTCTAGATTTCCAACATTTTTTAGCACTTTTTCAACTTTGTAGTTTGAGATTTTAATTCGGTTTTCCACCTCATAAATCTTTAATCATCATTATTGCTATATTTTAGGTTGGCTGCACTTTGGGAATGCTCTTCATGCTTGCTTTCAATCATAGTAAAGCAGTTCTTGTTATGGGTACCTGTATCATTGGATTATTCATGAGCTCCGTCTTCCCGACCGCCCTTTCATTGACTGAGGAATACATAAAAGTAACACGTAAGTATGATACGCGTAAAATCTCAATTTTTGCAAATATTTTATTTTTTACGCATTCATTTTTTTAACAAAGCTATTCCACTCAAAAGCAAAATTTATAATGAAAGAAAGTATCCCAATTTTCTCAAAGCTTTGTCGACTTCTGATAAATCTAATAAAATGATCCTAAAATACACACAAATGACTTAAACACAGTTTTAGCAATGAATTTTCACTGGAGAGGGTTCTACTTCAAAGCTATTAAATGTTGTGTGACACGATGTGAGATAAAATGTGTAACGGTAGACATATGAAGGCAAACGAGTAGGCATACAATATGCGTTAAAAAATTAAGGCATGGATACACACAGCAGTTGGGTAGGAAACAACTTTGAAAGGTATTAATTCGCACAAAGTTGAATATTTTCACCTTTTACGAGTCTCCTCATGCATGGGGCAAACTCATAATTTAAATATTTTTCAAATGAGATATTTTCTATTTAATTACTGAAAGTATTTGTTGAGCTAATTTTTGAAGATTTGATTGAATTAATGTATTAATAAATTCATGCAGTAATCAATAAAAGAATAAATAAATAAAATATAAATATGTGAAATAAATAAATGAATAAATAAATGACTTGAAGAATGATTAAATAAATGTGTAAAGAAATTAATTAATGATGGTTAATTGGATTGATTAATGAATGAACATGTACAAAATGCGTTTTTCTTGAATGAATAAATAAATAAATCACTTAAAGAATGATTAAATAAATGTGAGAATATATTTAGTGAATGATTATTAATGAAGTTAATAAATGAGTGAACATGTAAGAAATATGTAATTTCTGACTGAATAAATTAATGAGTATGAACCAGTCAATGAATAAAAAAATAATTTAATAAACTATGCCACAAGTGCACTTGATAAATTATTGTATTACACATTGAAAATCAAAACATGTCTAATATTCAATAAGTAAATATTATATTTAACCTCAGTAGGAATCAATTGTTAATGGAAACGTCAATCGTTAGAGCATTTTATAATACCAAAAATTATTTTCGTTAGGTCTCAAAAAATTATAATATTAGAAACAAAATTTGAAAATGGCTTATATTATCATATTCCTTGTTCTTGCACCGTAATTATTTTCTGACTACAATCAAATACATGTTTAATAACATAGTTAAAATATATATTGCCATGTAGAGTTAATATTTAGCCTTTTCACAGTGCGCCACTATTTTACTCGACCCCACATTCCGCTACTTAACACTTCACACTCCTGACTTTAAGTTTTAGCTAGATGTAATATGAAAGGTAATATAAATAGATTGAAACGATGAAAATATTAAAATGTCACTTATTTAAGCTTTGTTCAACCTACTGATAAGTTACCTTATCTTACTTGTACTAAGTATAGTAATTATAAAATAGGAGTCTGGATTTCATTTGTCTCAATTGTTCTAGAATACATTTTAATAGAACTATTTTTCTGTTTTAGCTACTATTACCACAATACTTGTATTTGGTGCTGCACTCGGTGAAATGTCCATGCCAGTAATTTTAGGACATGTACGTAAATATTATCTTCAACTTGCTCATAGCATTTTATTTTGTGTTTTTTCCTTGCATTGTCAAATATATATATACCTTATTGCTAATTAGTCGGGATAAATGAATTATGCTTCGATGAATGTGCTTTAAAATTTATTTTGTATGCCTTAAAATTTTTGTAGTTATGACATTGGGACACTTGTATTTAAATATGTTCAAGCATTCATGTCTATTTATTGAAAATAAGTTTTTATTTACTGTACTGTATAGAATTTACTTTAGTAATTGCATAAAGCTTCAACTGTAACTGATGATCTGCTTTTCCAAATGCTTACTTTAGTCTTCATTTTCAAAATCGTGGAATTAATTTTTACCAAGATAAAATTCATTCCGTTTTGAGATTTAAATTAATTATCGGTTTTACTGAGCATGCTGAAGATTGTACTCATTTATTTCAAAGACAGAGACAGTCAGTTTCACTAATCAGAACATAGCAATCATAACGTAACATAGACATAGCAGTCATTTTTAAGTTTTTGCTAAAATTCTGAGAGCAATCTGAAAAAATAAAAAACAAACATTTGCATTTGTGGAAGAGTTAACGTAATGTGTTAGCTAATATTTTCTGAGAGTCTTTTTGAGATGACAGTATGTTTCTCCTCGTATCAATGCCAATTTTTGAGATTATTGTTATTTTTAATTCCCTATTCTGATCTACAAATAGTTATCAAAATAATGGAAACACTTGAGATTCATAAGAAAAATCTACCGTTCATCGCAAAATAAGCGATCAATTGGTCTTTAACTTTAGTCATACAAAATATAGACTTCACCGGACATTTTCACATTGGGATTAAATCACTCATGCATTTGGGGGACGACAAGAAGGGGGGTCGGAAGAAAAACCGCTTTTTGACCATAACTCTTCGAAAATAGCTCGAAATAAGCTATAAATTTCAGTAATTAATTAACATACTATGCATAATTACTGTACAAATTTTTATGAACGTACCAGTCTTACTTCCGAAGATATGAAACATTTTTTAAAAAACGGCAATTTTATTTTAAGGGTTTTTGCTCATAACACGCAGAGTTTTTGATCAAACCTTATCAAAACTTCAGAAAAGATGACAAAATACAAGAGAAAGAACATACTAAAACGGTAAATAAAAATATTAAAAATCGAATGCAATATGAACGTTAAAAGGAAATAATTTTTCACGGCGCATGCGCGAACGACAGAAATTTATAACTACAAAACTATTGTAGTCTGGTTTATACTGCATCTCATATAAAAAGTTCCAGTTGAATATCTTAAAAATTGAAAAAGATATCAGCGATCTAGTGAGCTGTAATTCATTCATACGCAGACAATACATAAATGGCGAGGGGTTGTCCACAAATAGTGTGGTGACAATCGAGCATTTTTTTCAATGTTAAATTGTACAAAGTTTGAAAATTTATATTTGCCATAGAAGTCACATTTCGCCTATTCGGCCAAAAAGACCTTATACGTAGGTGGTCAAAAGTATCCGGACACCTCTTGAAACGTTGGTTTTGAACGATGACGCAATAAATTTTAATTTAAAAATAGCTCTTTGTGGACAACCTCTCGCCGTTTATGTATTGTCTGCGAATGAATTAATTACAGCTCACTAGATCGCTGATATCTTTTTCAATTATTACGATATTCAACTGGAACTTTTTTTATAAGATGCAGTATAAACTAAGCTACAATATTTTTGTAGTTATAAATTTCTGTCGTTCGCGCATGCGCCGTTAAAAAATTATTTCATTTTAACGTTCATATCTCATCGGATTTTTAATATTTTTATTTACCGTTTTAGTATGTTCTTTCTCGTGTATTTTGTCACCTTTTCTGAAATTTTGATAAGGTTTGATCGAAAACTCTGCGAGTTATGAGCAAAAACCCTTAAAATAAAATTGTCGTTTTTAAAAAAATGTTTCATATCTTCGGAAGTAAGAGTGGTACGTTCATAAAAATTTGTACAGTAATTATACATAGTATGCTAATTAATTCCTGTAATTTATAGCTTATTCCGAGCTATTTTGGAAGAGTTATGGTCAAAAAGCGGTTTTTCTTCCGACCCCCTCTTTGTCATCCCCCAAATGCACGAGTGATTCAATTTCAATGTGGAAATGTCCGGTGAAATCTATATTTTGTATGACTAAAGTTAAAGACCAATTGATCGCTTATTTTGCGATGAACGGTAGATTTTCTTATGAATCTCAAGTGTTTCTATTATTTTAATAACTACCTGTAGTCCTTAAAACCTACTATTAAATATAAAAAAAGCTCCCACTATCAATAGTTTGAAAATTCAACTGGCAAGAAAGGCTTTGATAAATAGCAATTCAAAGCGCACAGAGAAAGTGTAGTTTTACAAAAAAAGAAAAATTCCTCATTCTTATAAATTTAAATTGAAACGTCTCAATGTTTATTCTTATAACAAATATAAAATTAAAGAACCAAATCTTCAAGTTATTAAGTGTTTAACAAAAAAAAGCACTATTTTTTCTAGTCTATTGCTTGTGATAAATTACCTTCATAAAAATTGAATGTGCATGAATCATAAACTTAATTTCGCTTTCTGTATATTTTGCGTAATTTTCGATAAAAGACTGAATTCTCATTTTTCGGCAGCTCAATAGCAATCTTAAATAATCTACTATTAATCTATTTATTTTGTGTGTGTGTGTGATGAGACCATCATTAAAAAACATAGATCCTCTTGCCCTTCAAAGCATATAAGTCTGAAAAGTCAACTGTGAAATCCTTCACGTAAGTGCAAAAACAACTAACGTGAAATCAATGTCAAATTTTTTTAATAATTCCTAGTAAGCGTGTGTGCTCATGAGAAGTTTGTGTAGTTTTATTGGCTTTCATCAGTAAATTTTTGGCTGTCCTGTCTTAAAGATAATGCGGCTGTTGTGCATGCATCGAATCATGATAATATTATCAAGCATTTTTCCCGAATTATTTATTTGCATGTTCAGTAATAGTGTAAGCTTGGCAGTCAATGCTCATCAAGTGTTTTGGTTCAGCTGTGGTGAAATGGCGGGTGAACTGGAAATGGAAACAGATCACTTTACTATGTAGTAGGTATGATCGACGAAAATGCGCGAGCAGAACAAACTGTACTGATTGGGTGTTCTCGCTGACCCCCTTACTGTTTAAAAATGGTAGAAAAATCTGTTTCCGCTTCCAGTTCATCCTCCCTTTTGCATGTGTTTTTTGCAACTTACTACAATATTGTAATATGAATGGCAGTAATTGTATATGGTGTGAAACTCAAATCTTATTTATTTAATTATTTTTTTTTTCTTTTTTAATGTTGACTCTTTTGAATAGTTGGTTGACTTTTTCACAAAAAAGACTGCAATTAGGCAAAAAAAAAAAATAGTCCAGTCTTTTGATGTATTGTAAAATGTTTTTTCTTGCTCGATTGATAGTGTGCATAATCGGATAGAAAATATCTGCATTATAAGGGCATCAGTAATATTTTAGAATGCTCTTTAATTTCATTGGTAGTTTAATTTGTATTGAGATGAATCGCTTCCATCTATTTTACGCAACCCCATTTGAAGTAACTGTGATAAAAGTTTCATTTAACCAAAACAAAGAGAAAGAATAACATGATTTACTGATTAGGCCTATAAAAATAAACGCTATAATTCTTTTTTTATCGAATTGTTCTTTTTTAGGAATTTGAACGTGCTGGACCTATAACATTCTTAGTAACAGGAGTGGTTCTTTGCTTTTTGTCTCTTATAATTTACATGGCTTTGTGGATCGTTGGTCATTCAGTTGTTCGCTATACAGGTTAGTTTTCTGTTTTTATCAATAAGTGGTAGGGTACACCTATTAGCGAATGAACACACTTCAAAACAACTAGTAGTTAAAAAATAATAATGATATTTCAAAAGTTTTTCTTGGTACGATTGGTAGCAGTAACTATCTTCTTTATACTTTCAAATGGAAAGTAGCTATAGAAGTGTTGTTTTCCCAGTGATTTGGAGTATTCATTCACAAGGTAGATGCATTTTTTTATGACAGTAGCTCAAAAACTGAAGCAAAACTTCACATTAAAATTGGTAGCATATGCAAATGAATTTATGAGTTTCCGTTTTTTAATTAAAAATAACATTTTGAGTCAAGACAAGAAGTTCGTAGCAAACCAAAGTAATTTTATTTAAATACACTTTGTGTTTGTGTTTCTTTAAAAATCAAAAAAAAAAAAAGTTTCAAAACTTTTTTTTGCGTTGTGACGAAGAAAATTAAAAATTGCTAATGGAAAAGTTTCGTTATTTTTGTGCCTTTGGGGGGAGACCCTCAAAGCATCCCCCCCCCCTTGCCCTCCCTTTGAATCCGCAACTGTACATTTTATCATCCTTTTTATCCCACCCAAGGGAGATATCGAACACCGGTCAAATACTACGAAGCATCTCTCCAGAAAAAAAAAACTGTCCTCCCCCCCCCCGCTTCGGAAAAATGAAAAAAATTACATGTCAGTGGGCGCGATTTTTATTGTTTTTATGTGTCATTTACAACAAGTATACACAGCATCCCCCCCCCCCTCCTTGAAAAAAACGAAATGATGGGCCTGCCCGCCCCACACTCATGCATATCCAAAAATTACAATGGTGCAGTCTGCGCCATGTACCCCTCCTCGTGGGGCACCTCCATATAATCTACATTTTTCATATGAATTCAATTTTCGCCTTTAGAAATTATGAATTAAAATATCTTCTCAAGCAGAATTTTGCCTTAGCTTTCGTGGCGCCATCTAGTGAGCACTATACCTAAAACATTTATTTTGAGTATTTAGATAGTTTAAATTTTCCTTTTATTATATACAAATGAATATGAAGCGTTTAGTATCAAAATAAGCTTTGTCTTTTTGTTTTAATTGTACAGAAGAAAGAAAAATATTTCCCACCATATTTTCTTAATTTTTTGAAAGATTTTTTTTCCTTTCGTTTGAAAAACATTCGGTGTACGACTTCATTTTTGTTTTATTTTTCAAATAATAAGGACTTTTTTGAATTTCTACAGAAAAAAATAATTTGGATTGAGCTAGTTTTTAAGTAAATCTTTTTTTTATTTTTATTTTTTTATTTTCTATTCAACTTCCATGTGATTTCTCACATATATGATATGCACAAGCCTGTACTCCTGTACAATCAAAAATGCGAGTTTATTAAGCAATTTTGTGATTATACCCGTACGTTTGCACAGTGGCAATATGGTAAAAGTATGAGCTGAACCAGTTTTGAAGTAAAACGTTTTTATGGCAGCGGTTTTCGACCTGACTGAGAGAAATTCGATCCAAATAGCTTTATAAAGTGGTAGAATAGATAAAATAGTATCAAATTAAAAAGAAAAAAAAACATCATGGATTGAACTAGTATTGATACTAAGCGCCTCAAAGAGTTCCAAAAAGCAGACCCCTCATTTTGAAAAGGAGGGCGCAAATTTGGAGATACATCAACATTCGAAACGCAGGAATTTTACTTTTTTGTCTTTGGAAAATGATTGAAACTAGCCATCCCCCCCCCCCCCACCACCGACATTCAATGTTTGACAAAATTCCGAAATAAATTTACAAGGGATGTTAGAAAAGTATCCTAACTCTTTTTTTCGGGGGGGGGAGGGGGGAGAGAAAATGTGACTGATATGAAAAAAAAAAATTCACTTACATAAGCTGACCTTGAACTTTTGTGCGCATGCATGAATTTTTTGACGTCTGTCCATATCGTCAGCAGCTGGCAAACAGAATTTCTTTGAGTTAGTGTGTAGGGCTCTCGTCAGATTATGATTCGCGCCGGCCGGTAAGTAAGGCTCGCACCAACCTTCCGAAAGCTTTGGTTTCAACAAATATTGCCAACCCTAAGACAGCAGTATATGTGTAGGTACTGTTACAACACCGCCCCCTCCCTTTCCAGAAGTAAAATTCTGGCTGCGCTTGTGCTCTACCGCAATGACCTTGACTTACCAACCTTCAAAAGTATTAGTGGCATGGTTTCACTTTAGAGCATCGATGCCCGACTTTTTTCATCGTGGGCCGCACCTCACAATAAAATTAATCTCGTTAGGCAAGCACGCGTACAAAATATCAAAATATTTCAAAAAATTTCTAAGTATGGAAAATATGGGAAAGAAATGAGCTTCTTGATACTTCTTTTTTATCTGTTATCTATTTTTTGAGAAACGAATTTCTTAATATTTGGCTCAAAATTTAGCACGGTCATTAATTGTTCGTTTCAAATAGCAACATCAAACAAAACAATGGACTGGATTGCATAGATTAGCGGGCTGCATGTGGCCTACCGGCTGTTGGTTGAGCACCACTAATTTAAACAGTCTGTAAATAAGGCCCCTAATATCTCGTTTTCTTTTGTTTCAGCTACAGGTGGATTTATGAGCGTTTTTTCATCCTGTTTTCCTTCAAAATCTGCTGCTGAAGGAGAAGACACCGGCCTCACAACACAACATGTCCGCTACTATTCGAGGATGAGGTATGATGAATCTCAAAACAGCTTAGGAGAGCCTCAATACACAGAGTCATCATTCACTGAGCAGCCAAGTGACCGACGGCAACAATGATGTGATTCTTTACTCATTCGTTTCTTTCCACTGTTATAAATGTTATACATATGTTTCTAAAGAGAGAAATTGTTTGGAGTAGCTAAGGTAACATCATATGGGATTCATGCTGTTTTCTGTATACGTGATTTTTGAATACTTATAGATGACTTTTATGACATACAGACTGTGTGGCGCTCGTGTGTTACTATTACCTAGATGAAAGTAAAAATATTATTCATTTTTAAGTTATTTTTCTCCTGTGCATTCATATCATGCTTAATTGTGTAGGCGTGATTCTAAAGTAGTCAAATTAGGAAATAACAGTGGTTGATCAGTTACAGTGGTTCCAAGAGTTTGAGAGTTTAAAAGCTAAATTAATAATTGATTTTTTTTTTGAAGAGAAAAAGTCTACCAAAAGTATTTCACTTTAATAAATTCTCATTTGACTTCTTTTAATGCCATTAATGCCAAATGAATTAGTCTGTCCACACATGAATATGTTTTTGTAATGACGAGATCAATAGCAAAGGTTTGTTATGGCATTGCCAAAGTGAAAGGTCTGCCTTATCTAGAAATAGTCATTTGGAGTTTTGAGCTGGGATAGGTTATTTAAGGTAGGAGGGGGGAGGAGAATTGAAAGATATGCCTGCATAAATTGCAACGTGAGGCATATATAATACATACAAATGTGTCAATGTTTAGGCTTCCATAGCGTCGTCCGAGAGAAATAGTTTTATAAAGAGAAATTTTACGTTATATTGAAGTAAACAGTTCACGAAACAATTTCTATCATTATGTTCAATGATAAGCAATTTGTTGGTAATACATATTTTTTACGTTGTTAATACATAAACGCGAATATTCAGATAAGCATTTGTCTGTCGAAAGAACAAGACTTTAAATCCAATTAACTTTTGACTTAAACAATTAACTTTTCATTGAGATAAAAATAATTAAAATATTCTATTGTGAAAGCATTGAATTTGATTTACAATAACCAGTTGTTTGTGTTGTTGTAATGTTTGCCATCATTGGCATTACTTTAATTTTAACTTTTGTAAAAAAGACAGTTGTATTCTATATCTACAACTTTGTGTTTTAATTGAAAGGAGAAAGGAGAATAGCTGTATATGGGCGATTCTCTGTAAACTGGTAATTGGCTGTCCGGACTGAGTATTTCAAAAATAATAAAGTGTAATAAAGTAATTATCGCTCTTAATACCAGTAAAGCATTAATACTTTGTGGTCCAATTGTATTTGGAGTGATAACAAGTTAATTTTTTTTTCTAGAAATTATCTAAGGGCCAAAAACACAGTCCCCTGGCTGTCCCAATTCCATAGTCTGATTGTTAAAGATAGCATTTCAAAAAACCTATTAACACTACATAAATTTGGCGATTAATATCTAAAAATAGAATAATGAAGCTATATTTTTCTTATGAAATAAGGTATAATTACGTATTTCTAACACTTAAAATTGCCAGGTAAATTCTGTTCGGAGTTTTTTCAAACAGTCCCCTGCAACAAATTCAAAGCTGTAATACGAAAAATCTATAACCTTTACAAATTTTTTTTGACACGAAGTTTAAAGTAATCAGTGTGAATTTGCCGAAATCGCCGAGAACGGTGTTGAAACGCCAATTTGCTTAGTTTGAGAGCCACATTTGTGATGAAAGTATGCATCAGGGTCGTTGCGAAAACAGTCCTCTGGGAAGTGATTTTATTAATGTCAATTAATTTAATTATAAAACATATTAGTTATTATGTCCAAGATTTGTGCCTAAATAAATAGGTAATCTCGTAACTAATTATGTTCCCATAGTTTTGCAGATATTACGCAACAAAGAGCAAAAACAGTCACCTGGCACAGTCCCCTGCCTAGTTATACTAGGCGGGGGACTTACCCCCTATCATGATTTATCAGAAAAACAGAAACTTCAATTTGCCCTCTTTCAAACCAAAGTAATAGATTCATTTTCTGAGCAATAGTATTATAATTATACGAACATTTCAAAAAACCGTGCCCGGACAGATTTCGTGCGAAAAATGACGAGTTTACAGAGAATCGCCCATATACGAAGATTTTTTTTTTCAATGGTTAAAAGTGTTACGTTTTCATTTCCTTTATTTTAACCATGATTGAATCCTCATGCATTATTACTACGCAACCTGAAGCTCAAATTTGGGAGGGGAATTGCTAGTATAATAAGAATCAGTACTGTGTTCCCATTATTGTTTCTTGGTAAATAATCAAAACGAAAGTTGGAAAAATCATATTTTTGAACTTGTTGAACCATTAGCAAATAAACATTGATTTTACTGGGATATCATTGAAAATGTTGTTGTATTTGCAACTAAAATTGTTAACGTCGTGCTAGAAAATAAATTAAGCGTTTAAGAACAATTGATCTAAATTGACTACAATATTAATCCCTGATATTGTATGAGCTGCAGGTTTATTATTGTATTGGATGAATTATCTTAAACCAAATGCTTAATATTTTGAACCCCCATTTTTCTTCAAAATATAATCCCATTACATAAATATTCTCCCACAATTCACGTAAGGAAGCGTAACTCATTACAGGTTATACAAGCCTTTGTGCTTCATCAATAATTCAAAAATGCTTGTAGAGGATCTGCTTGGGGCCACTGGTCTGAAATCTCATTTGTGTTAAAACATTTTGACTACATTCTAGAAGTTGTATTCTCGATTTCCAGTTAAAATTAATAGTCATGAGATCATTTTAGTAACAACATGTAATATTTTATTTTTTCCGAACTAAAAAGGAATAACGGTTTTTTTAGAATTTTTTCTCTTTAAGTTATAAAAACTTTGATGATGTTACTGCTAAGATTTGTTAAACAGAATAAGAAACAAATTTCAAATACTTGAAAAATTATAGTTATGAGAAAAAATATACATTCTAAATGGTGTCTTAAAATACACTTTTACTGTACTATAAAATATGAGAAATGTTGCTTATCTTCCTCACAACTCTGGCGTGAATTCTACTGTACGTGACGATTTTGAAAGTACTTCAAAGGCACTGAAAGTTCATATTACACGCTGCATCTTCCACATTGTTCCAAAGAAAGAAGTCATGCACACTTATATCTGGAAAGTAAATTTATCTATTCACCATCATATGCCCATCATAAACAGATAATTCAACTGTTGAAGACTTCTGGTTTAGAAAGCAACTTTTGCATTACACAGGCATTGATTTTATTTTACAACGAAATAATTTAGACTTATTTGCAATATTTTTGAGGAATAAAAAATATTACAAAATAAACTCAAAAAAGGTAATTTACTATTAAAATATTTTGCCATAGAGCAGAACGTTAGATTTCCAAACTAAATTAATTGTACATTAAAGAACGTTTACCTATCACCAACACAAACATCTTATACAAAAACATCTGAACTTGCATGGACAATAATTTTTATAGCATTATATATTAGTGCAAGGTTTTGTCCTTAAATTGCAGATAATGAGAATGTTGATGTTTTGTTTTAGACGTTACGATATAGAATTTCTGAAATATATATGTGTAACTGATAACTACCGGACACTCCATACTAGTTTCGTTATAATATTTATTCTAGTAGACATGTAGTTTATTTTTAAGGACGAAGTGAGTTTCAAATTTATTTCTGCAATTCTGCACAGAGTAAATCAGTTTCTCAAAAATACTTTAGAGCTGTGTAAGAGTAATAATTTCGTTGTTGCTTATAATTATCAATATTACGAGCTACAGAGCAATATTTAAAAAAATTATAGTGGATATTTATGGATGTAAAAACATCGCCTGGATACAATCCAGGGATATACTCAAGATTTATCAAGAGTGAATCCAAATCTTTTGTCTACACTTTGAAGCATAGTGGACTCAAACAAAACCCTAAACGCTGACTTACTCTTCGCTTCATCATAGGTAATTAGTGAATAACTAATAGATCTTTCCAACTGTGAATCAAATAGAAATAGCAAAGAAAACAGCATTTGAAAAAGAAAAGATAAAATGTTAGGGTTTTTCTTTAAATCATCTTGAATGCAAAATGAAATGGGCTGAACCTTTTGTTACTGAGTAAAAAGCCGCAGTTAGGAAAACAAATTATTTACATTAAATTGAATTTCGATTAAAATAGTTATATAGTACTTGCTTTAATGATGTGCAAAGCACTCATTACGTTGTCTATGAAAATACATAATCTTCTATAAATCTCACTCGAAAGTGAAAGCCTCTTGTTTTCAGAAACACATCAGTATTAATGTTGCCAATAGCGAAGCTCAAGAGCTTTATATCATGGTTAATAGTAAACAATGTCCTCGTAACTAAACGCATCTCTTTAAATGAACATCTTTTTTCCTGCGAATTTCCCGCGAAAATTTCCAATCGTACGAACATTAATGACAAAAAATTGACTTTAAGCTGCCTTTTATTTAGAGTGTATAAATAGGACAGTTTAGTCAATGAAGTTTTAGAAATTGACAAAATGACGGAAGTCCAGCCACTTGTTACTAAAAAATTAAAATTTATTGCTCCATAATATTCGATTGGTATTTCGAGTAGATATAATCAACACCGAAACACCCAAAAGATCACCTGTGTTGTATTTATTTGATGCGAAAAGTAATAACCTCTTCGATCTCAGATATCTATTGTTTTGTGACTTGATATAAAAATTTTCTGCTATATTAAAAAGAGAAAAGAAAGACGAACCTAAGCATATGGGCGTTAAAAATATACACAATACTTTTTATATATGTACTATAAATTTACTAGTATATAGTATGCTAAGTTGTTTAAATACAATATTATGATACTTGGGATATTTCAACATTTTTGCTCTTTTTTTCGCTTTACAAACAGGCGATTAATTAACCAAGTAGCTGAGAAGAACGCCAAAAAAAAAAAAAAAGAAATTTGCGTTTTGTTTTAACCTTGTTATCTGGTGTTGAAATTTTGTACACCATTATATTCCAAAAAAATATGGGACGGGAAAGGGGGGATTTCAGTCCTAAAAGTTTGACGAAAGGAACAAGATTTAAAATATACAGAAGCAGGTATAATTTACTTTCGAAGTAGTAAAATTTTAACATGCACAAACAAGAGTATTAACGTGTTCATTTCATTAGTAAAAATGAATTTCGCACTTACGTCCTTCTTTTCAAATAACTAAATTCGACTGGAGGTAGAAGCAGGAGCAAGCAACTAAGTTATTTTTTCCTGTAATTACAAGCAAAGTGTAATTATTCTTTAAAATATTTAAAGATGTAAATAGATTATAATTTGCATTTATTACAGATATATTACCATAAAAATGCAATTAGTGTTATTCATTATTGTATTATTTTGTACAAAGAGTTTCGTTTTTAATTGAAAAATCAATCAAACGAATTAATCATTATTAATGTGCCAACCTGTATGAATCAATGGTTTTTTTTTTTTCCTTTCAATGTAGTGAATATTCAAAACTAAGCCTTATAGTTAAGGCAAAAGTGAAGTTTCAACTTTTTATCACGGTTTCTAATCCAAAAAATTGAATAATATGTTTTCACACCTCACTCATATATTGTAAAACCTCATTCTGAATTAATTCAGTAAGTCGTCAATTTTTACTTTAACTATAATCCAACTCACTGAAGTTAACAAAAACGGAATCTTTCCTCACTTTAAATAGAGCTTGTTCAGGTCTAGATCATGAATAAGGAAGTAGGGGAAATTAGGGTAATGAAGCTCAGTGGACGATCCCAATCTCCCAAATATCTCTGAAACAGAATAGAATTAAAAACTCGCGGTTGGTACCGCCATATATCATCATTGCAAATTTATATCAAGTGTACAGTCATTTTCCGAAAGAGGTTCTTTTTTTAATTAATTTTTATTTAAAATTCTCAGGCTATTAGTTTGCAGTTGTTTTGTTATTAAATTCAACTACATCTAACTTGAAGGCTAGTGTACATTCCTATTATCAAATGTTAATTTATTCGTTACGGCTATGTAATGGCAAACTCAATGATCCTAAACTTTGGGGTAATACTTCGTTAAAAGAATATTCATTTTTTGGGTAAGTTTGATTCATGTTTTCAATCGTCATGACCCTAAGTTCCCCTAAGTATCTACTTCAGAAAGTAACGTAGCCTTCAAAAATATGCGTTAAATATGGAACATTATAATGCTGTAAATAGACTTTTCGCAAGAATTTCTAAATGTGATTAGGTATGTTAATTCGTATTGACAGAGCCTTATGCAAATTCATCGAATATTAAAGTGCATCATGTGAACGACTCAAAACAATTTTTAATAGGACATTACATTCTTTAGAAAATTGTGTGCTCAAAAAAAGGAAAAAAAAAAGAAATCCAGGCCAAGTTTGATACTCTTCGATTGAGAAAAGCGATATGCAGAAA
>JAXGGA010008572.1:0-56059 GCA_038373865.1 Uloborus plumipes | reverse complement strand
AGGGAGGGTGAGGGAGATAGCTTCCCCCGAGCTTTGAAATCTAATATTTTTTACAAAGGTGGAAGGTGGACGCAATTTTTGTTTTTTTTTTTTCCTATAAAATTAGCATTTAGTATACCCCCTCCTCCCACACACATGGAAAAATTCAAAATGACAAGCCTGAGTGGCTACAAACAGCTTTTGAGTTTTTGAGCACATGCTTAAAACTTTAAATTAATATGCAGAACGATTTATACAAACACCATATAAATGTTAAATGTCAAAAAATATTAATAAACAATAAATAATAATAGTAAGCATTTATTTGTTAAAGTCTTACCCTTTGGCAATGGCGGGCATATTCTAAACGATTCATGAGGTTCCTTTTTCTTCTTCCCGTGTTTTGCGGTGATTGTCCCTTGAACATTCATGCTATTAAGTTTTGTGGGAAACGCAGATAAAGTTCAACTGCTTTAAAATGTTCTGGATATGCAGATCCAATTAATTACCATTAAAAAAAAATTCCCGATAAATATGAGTATTTTTCTTTTTTTCTCCTTCCTTTTTTTCTTTTTTTAAATTGCAAGTTGAAAATCCAGTTTGTTCAACAAAAAAGTAACAAAAAAAAAACTTGAAAAGAGACAAAATTTTTTATCTGCTCCTTAGTTTTTTAAAAATGCATTTCACAAATTTTATTGGTAAAAAAATTATAATTTAAAATTGACAGCGTCTGTGCTTCAATGCAGCCCATTTGCTTGCTAAACTCTTTAAATTTATGGCGTCCGTAATATCTTTCTCACATGCCAGCAGTACTAGAGAGTCTAAACGCTGGTTTCCCATTGTACTCCTCAAAACATTTTTGATGAATTTCAGTTTACTGAAGGTTCTTTCATTGGTAGCAACTTTCATTGTTACCGGAGAAGTAAATCCAAGCCGACACGCGCGGTAAAAAAGTTCGTTCGGTCCCAACACAAAGTGAAAAGTGATAAATTTTCTTTTTAATTATCGTCAGTTTAAACATTGCACTATCTTTCGATAATGGTATTTTGTGTAATTTTCTTTAATTTAAATTCATTTAAAATATAAAATTTGGCGGCTTCTGCATATTATCTTTTTTTTTCCTTTTAATTATTGCATCGATCATTTATTTTAATTTATTTAATCTATAAAATTTGGCGGCCCTCAGCATGTATTCTTTTTTTTCATATTGCATCGATCTTGTTGAATTATGTATACATAATTTGATTTATGTTTTATTAATTTAACTAATTTTAGTTACAGAGGTTCGCGTACCTTTTAATGCTCTCGCACATATTTATACAGTACTTTTTTTTTCCAAACTGGGCAGGGCGACCTATAGTTTTCCGTTTACATGACCCCATGAACGAGAAAATTTCGAATTTTTCGCAACGAATATTGCTGTGAAGGAATCTAAACTATTTTTCGCGGCCCCAATTATGTATTTTTGATAAGTAATAATTGGGGCCGCGGAAAATACAGGACATTTTTAGAAATTAAGGTTTACTGATATTCTTAATAATGTTAAATCATTCCGCTTCTCTTTTAAATTTCCTTTAAAGTCCTGAAACATGTGTCTAAAATTTCATTTTAATGATAAAATAAAATCGGCGGCCCCTTTCTTCAGAAAAGTGGGGGGGTGTAGCACCCCCCCACACCCCCCCTTGCCGACGGCCCTGACCACAGGTATTCTCAAATTGAACTTTTAAGTCGGGAGCACTTGCATGGAAATTTTTGAGACATCCGTTTCAAATATTCACCCTGAGACTTTGTGTGGTTACCCTTTTTCTTCCTGATGCAGCTCTTCTCTGAACATTGCCAGTTTCACGTTCCAATGTAAGCACTTTCAAAACAGTAGGTTGATTACAAGTTATTTTTTTAGCAATCACATATGTAGCATATCTTTTTTTAGCAAAAGCAGCTACGACTACTTTTTTTCATATCATCAATTGCGCGTACGGAGACAAAATAGGCATGCTTTCATCGCAACCAAAAACAAACCGAATGCACTTTTTCCTCATCTCTGGCGAGCTATTTATGTCTTTTGGATGATGCAATATTCTGGAAGCAATGCATGATGCATTCAGGATGTGCAATTACCGCATACGTTGCTTTCCAGCTACTAAGAGAATTTTATGTACACAAAATCATGTGTTAACATTATGCAATGTTTGTTTTTCTAGGTACACAGGCCCGTCATTTAGGGGGGGCAGGGGGGGTCAATTGCCCCCCCCCCCTGGCTTTGAGAAATCAATGTATTTACATATAAGTGGGCGTGGTTTTTTATGTTTTCCGATGAAATTGCATTGTGTTTGGACCCTTTGCCCCCCCCCCTGGAAAAACTTGAAATGACGTCCCTGGTGATTAGAGATGCAAAAAACCCGTAGTTTTTGAGAGCCGGGAAAAAACCCGGGAATTTCGGGGAATAAACCCGGAATTTTGGGGAACATTGGGAATTTTGACTGTAAACAAACATAGTAATTTTCTACATAGTTGTTATGCCTAATGTATGAGTTACTGTATAAAGACTTCGTCATTATTTGAGTTAAAAATGCAACAGCTTTCAAAACAGTACTGTTTTAAGTGTCACTACCTTTGGAGCTCTTAAAAAAGAGAGAGAGAAAAAAAAATATGCTGAAAAAAACATTGAAAAAACTTTTGTGTTAGTTATCTAAAAAAAAGTTATGTTAGTTTCATTAAATACTAAACATTTTATTAAAAAAAAAAAAAAAAAAAGAAAAAAAAACATCAATTAACACGCGTAGAAGCAATCTCAATTTGAAATTATACCCCGTGACAAAACAAACTCAAGATAGGATGGCCTCTTTCACTTATTATTTTGAAATAATTTTCTGACAAGCAATTCCATATACTGCAAAACATAACTATAGGAAATATCTTTTGAATGTATCTAATTAGGGTAATAATTAAAAATTTTAAAAGCAGAATTTTTTAACACTTTGAAAATTCCCAAAACTACCGGGAATTTTCAAAATTCCCTTCCCAAAAAAACCCGGTTTTTTCCCGGGAATAAACTGGGTTTTTTCCACTCTTTGCATCTCTACTGGTGATACAGTTTTCTTGTCCACCACTGTTCGTGTATATATATGTGTGTGTAAATGTATATATATATATATATATATATATATATATATATATATATATATAAATACACAAAGTGTATAAAAAATGTTGCTAACCCCTCCCCCCCCCGTTTTTTTTTACCCCCCCCCCTTAAACCAACGGCTAGCTATGCCACTTTGTGGAGGGAACATAGCACTTATAATAATACTACATTCATGTGTAGAAGGTCGGATTTAGTGGTGTCGGAATGATGGTCTTTGCTGCTAGTTCACTGGGTCTGTTTCCCGTTCTCTGGAGGGCAACAGTGTTATGTTGTTAACATTGACAATGAGCATACACACCTTTATCATGGAACCAACTCTGGAGAGTTGAGTCAAAATTGTGGTGCCAGTACCTGACTGAAAATGCTGTTAAAGAAAAGTGGCGTCCATATTTTGGCCTCTCTGAGTCATCTACATTATATATTGCTCTTTATTGGACATTATTCCCTATCTACTACCTTGGAGTTGTCATCAACCTGCATTCTGAGTCTATTAAAATCAGTTCCAGGTCCTGAAAGTCACACAATTGGAAACTCTAGTGGCTTCTACGACTTCAACATTTATTTATCCCCTCCCTTCCACTATTTAAATGACTTTGTTGAGGCATTGCACTCACCGAAACACATTGCTTACTGCATATAAATCATTGCTTTTAGCTTAGCCTCTCAGCAAGTTGAAATCCCAATTTTATTTCCTACCGCTAAAGTGTCGTTTCTGACGTCAAACTCGAAATTAGTGTACTCGAGTCTTTGAAACGAGAAAAAAAAATATATACAACTTCTTTTTTTTTCATTTTCTGTTAAAAAATTTCTCTTGGACCTTTACATTTTATATTAAACTTACAATGTCCTTTGACTGTTTTGAGGATTGTTTTTTCCAGTGTGAGTTGATTTTAACTTTTTTTTAATTGAAAATGCCTGTGTTGGGAAAAGTTGTTTCAGTATCAAATGTTTGTAAAAAAATTGTTTCAAATCGAAATATATTGAAATCCCCCACAAGGCTCTGGAGTTTTGCTAAATGTGAAAAAATAGCATTTTAATTTTTTGCTGTTTTTTATTTATTAGTTTTCTAGCAGTAGCAAAAATAGTAGAACAGTAAGACTCACAGATCATTAAAAAATACATTCTGATATTGTGCAATATTTGAGCCCTCAATTGAGCCTGAGAACTTTGCATCATTTGAAACTTTCCTTTTGAAGCAGAATTTTTTTCAGCTTATTTTTCTAAAATTTATTTCATGTAAAGCCTTTTTTTTTTTTCATGTAATAATACTACAGCCTGTACCACACACAATCTGTAGACAAAGCACTCTATTTGCTGTTGTAAGTCTCCTGTCATGAAAGAGAAAGATCTTATGATGTAGTAGACATTGTTTTTAGACAATTTTCAGAACATTTCACTTCACATTGCTAATGAAAATATTTTTGCTCAGTTCTAAATGTATTTGCATTTACTGTGGGCAGATCAGCAGTGACTTTTCTAAACTTCACAATTGATAGTTGCCTGCATCGACTTTGCCTTTCCACTCTATTGCAAGTAAATCCATGGCAAATAACTGACTTATTTTCAAATAACCTACAATGGTATATAGATAAATAACTTCTTATGTGCCATTATTGTAAGTTACAATAATGTGCATAATAAAAGTTCTTAAATGTTACATTTTAAGTAAGGAATTTAATATATAACTTCTAAAAAGTTTAGATCCTGTGTTTATTATGTATATTTTGTATGCATTTAATCTAATTTTGTTTGTGAAACGATAAAATAGAAGACAAAAGTCAATTTTTGGCCTAGTTTGTAGCCACTGTGAAACCCTCTGAAAAACTTATTTTAAAGTGAAAAGTTTCGAACAAAATAATGTTACTTGAATTTAACATTTACACCTGCAAACATTTTCAAAATAATGTTTTCCGATTTTCTTTCTCTTTTTTATAAATAAGATCTTTTTGCACTTTTTTGGGGTTATTTTGGAACCTGAAGATATACTAGGAGCCTGAAATTTTCATTTTGGTCTATTAATTCTAAATGGTAACTTTTGAGACCCCAAGCGTTTCAGAATTTGATTTTTTTTTTTTTTTTTTTTTTTTCACTTTATATACTGAACAGAAATCCCGCATTTATTTATTTGGATGCATTAATGTTTCTTTGCTTTTCTTTTTTTAGACTCTTATGACTCTTCTTTGCATTATAAACATGGTTATCAGAGATACTATGCAGTTGTTCAGAAGATTCTGTTATAAGAGAAGAACAATATCTGAAAGGATTGAAGATAATGTAATAAATTCAAAAAGAGAGTTTGTACATTAAAAATTGACTAGATATATGAATTGAACAACTATGATCTCTAATGATGAAATTTCTAAGTGCCTTTGAAGCTTTCCTAGTCAAATACTTTGTTGTTTTATGAGATATACCTTTAGTATTTTAAACAGGATTTTAATTCTTCACATCATTTTAAGTTAACATTATGATGAATTTCCTTAGGTGACATACTTAGATAAAATTTATCTACAACATGAATTGTTTTACCTAGTTGTTTATTGAAAGTTTGTAATGTGTAATTGGGTTGATAAATTTCCTTAAGCGTCATATATAGATAAAATTTATCCAACACATAAATCGGTTTTCTTAGTTACCTATTGAATATTTATAAATGATATTTCTTGTTAAGTTTTCTCTTTCTATACAATGGTTTTAGACTACACAAGACTTTTTGTATTCATATTTGACGTTTCTCTAAGTTTGTCATTGTATTTGTAATAATTTATTTTTATGTGGGGGTTTTTATTGAAAGTAGACTGTTCAATTCATTATTTTGTCTTATTTATTTCATATGTGTCATTAGGAAATGCATCTTTTCACAGTGCTTGTTTTGAAAGAAGAAATAAATATTTTGAACTGAAAATGTTCGTAGAAAGTAATGTTACGTAAATTTAACATTTACACCACAAATATTTTCAAAATAATATATTTTCAGTTTCATAAAAATGTTCAAAAAAAAGGTTTTTTTCTACTTTTGCACTTTTTGGAGTTCTGTTTTAGAATGATTATCTTAGGAGGCTAAAATTTTAATGTTAATTTATTGGTGCTAAGAGGCAACTTTTGAGGCCTCAGGCATTTCAAAGTTCGAAAATTTAATTTTTCACTAAACCCTGCTGTACACTATATCACCAAGAGTATTGGGACCTTTTCAAAAATTTATTTTTACAGATTTCTCAGGAAATAAGAGACTAATTGTTCTGCAACTTTTGTCATATAGAATGAAGGCTTCAGCTGGTATTTCCCAATAAAATTTTAATCACCCACACATTTAGGGGAGGAAAAGAAGGGGATAGTAAAAAAAGTTTTACCTATGTTCAAAAATTTTATCTATTTTTGTGATAGTAGCACTTATTTTAATAAAGATATAAACATTTCTTTCAAATCTGTCAATTTACTTGTTAGTTTTTGGCTCATGACAAGCTGAGTTTTACGTCAAACCTTACCAAATATACAGACAACTTGACAGTGTTCGAGAGAAATATAATATTGACGATTTATTGATTTGTGAATATTTAAAGCAATTAATTTTTCACTGTGCATGCGTGAAAGACAACTTTATAACTATAAAAAAATTTAATCATACAAATGCTTGAACTCAAAAAAAAATCTAGTTGAATATCTTAAAAAATTAGAAAGTTATCAGTGATCTAATTAGCTGTATTTTAATGATTCTCCAAAGCATGATGAATCATGAAAGATTGTTTACAAATAATTAGTTTTTATCAGAAATCCCTTAACACATTGAGAGATTAAAAGCAAGTGTTGCCAATTTGTGAATGAGCCTCTACAGTTTGTTGCCTATCCCGGATTAATTGAAATTTAGCTCATTACATCGCTGATATCTTTAGAAATTTTTGAGATACCCAACTGGAACTATTTTTGAGAGTTGCCACACGTACCTTGGATTTTAATGATAAAAGTTATAAACTGCTATCTGTTGCACCTGTGCAATGAAAATTGAGTGTTTCATACGTTCATATTTCATCAAATTTTCAACATTATTATTTAAAATTCAAGTATTATGTTTCACTTTTATGGTGCTAAGTTTTCTGAATGCTTGGTAAGGTTTGACAGAAAACCAAAATAAGTTAAGTAAGCCAGTTATAAGCCAAAAACTGGCAAGTAAAATTGGCAGTTTTGAAAGAAAGTTAATATCTTTGTGAATAAAAATGCTACTTTCAGGAAAATATGTAAGATGATTGTGCATAGTACGTAAATTAATTTTTAAAACTTGCAGGTTATTCCCAGCTATTTGTAATGAAGGATGATCAAAAAAAAAAATGTTTGTTCCTATGCCTCCCCCCCCCCTTCTTTTGTTCCCCCTAAATGCTTGGGTGATTAAATGCTATTGGGAGATGAGCTGAAGCCTAGATTTTATGTGACAAAACTTATAGAACTATTTTGCTGTAAAGAGGTCAAGAAATCCATAAAAATGCAAATTTGTGAAAGTGTCTTAAAACTTTTGTTGATGTACAGATACTGAACAGAAATCCTGCATTTATTTATTCTGATACATTGTTTTTTTTTTTTTTTTTTTTTTCCCTATTCTGTTTTTTTTTTTTTTTTTTTTTTTTTTTTTTTTTTTTTTTTTTTCAGACATTTCTGACTATTCTTTGCATTATGCTTAAATATCAGAGATACTATAAAATTGTTCAGAAGATTTTAATATATCAGAATATCAATCTCTGATAAGATTGAAGATAGCGTAATAGATTCAAAGGATGAATTTTGACATTAAAATACTGACTAGATAAATAAACTACTATGATCTCTAATGATGAATTTTCCAAGTGCCTTTGAAGTTGTCCTAGTCTAATACTTCTTTATTTTTATGAGATGTACCTGAAGTATGTCAAACAGGATTTTAATACTTCACATCATTTTAAGTTAACATTCATTTGATGAATTTCTTTGGGTGGCTTATTGAGATAAAAGTCATGCATTATATGAATTGTTTTTCTTTGTTGCCTAATGAATGTTTGGAATATTTTATTATGTTTGCTGAATATCTTTAGGTGGTATTAAGATAAAATTTATCCAAAACATGAATGACTTTTCTTAGTTGCGTATTGAATGTTTGTAAATTATATTTTTTGATTAGTTTTCTCTATTCAGAGATTTTAGACTACACAAGATTTTTTGTTTTCATATTTGACCTCGTCTATGAGTTCATCTTCGTATATTTCATAATTCATTTTCATGAGTTTTTAATGAAGTACACTGTTAAATTCTTTATTTTCTTTTATTTATTTCATATGTATCATTGGGAAATGTGTCTTTTTACAGTGCTTGTTTTGTGTGTGTTTGTACTATCTAACATATTTTGAAGAAACAGGTGATATTTCTAAAATAGTAATTTTCATATGCATTACAGTTTCAGTGTTCATGTTGCTTCAAAAAAAAAAAAAAACTGTAAATTTACTTTATTTCCAATCATACTGCTTAAAGTTATTTATTTATTTTTAAAAAATATATAAATGTTTTCTGTGTACCCCTGTTTTAATGAGTTGTAATTTGAAAATAGAAAAAAAAAGTGAAATTGATATTTTTTATGTTGTATTAAGTTGAAGTCATTTAGCTATAATTTTTTATAGCTCTTTCTCTTTGTTACAGCTTAGAAATCATACATGTTGAGTAACTACATGATCAAATATGTATATATATACAAAGGGTGTCTCCATTAAATGTTTCAGAATTGCTAATCATCCTGATGACTTGAAATCATATAGCAATGGTGGGCCGAAAATGCTTTCCTGAACAAGTGATGTACACAGAAACACCATTAAAAAAAAGAGACCTTAAATTAAAAATCTTTTTAATAATACATGTATAAAAAGCAAAAGGTACATGGGTAAAAGTAAGTGTTTGAAGCTTTTGCCTTCGGCTACAATGCACACTTCACATCTTCAGCGCATAAAGCTCTGAACAGTCCCGAATACTCCCCACACATGACTACTCATTGCTATATGATTTTGAGTGTTTGGGCTACACCCTAATCCTCTTAGGAGTTCTGAAACAACCTGTATATAAAAAAAGCTTAAAACATTTATTTGGCTCGTTTAAAGTGTTCTAGTACTATAGAATTTTCAGTCAAATGCTTTCAAAGCAAGCAGTTATTATTATTATTAAATTTTATTTGTGTTGTTGGTATAAAAATACAATTATTTATGTCTGTTGTATCAAACAAACCAAAATTTTCTCTGTCTTTTGAATTCATTATTTAGTAACGTTGAAATATTTGAAAAAAATGTTAAGAATATGAATTTTTTTCACATCATACATTCCATGAATACCTGAAGCACTGGGGCACAAATCCACAAAATGATTGTTCATTTAGGTTGCAACCACAGTGTAAGCATTTCAGCAAAAGAAGTTTAGGGCAAGCACTAGAGGGAAGCATTGCATCTATTTCAACCAAAAAAAACTTGTTTCAAAACAAAGTGGTTTCTTCTTGTACATCTAATTTCCAAATTTAAACTAAAGAGCACAGCACATAAAAATCTCGTATATGCTATTGTCTATGTGAAGAACATACAAACAGTAAAATACTTGATTATGTGTGGAAGGAAATTGATTTTATTTTCATATTTTAAAGTTACATTTTGTCCACGCTTCTCACATGAAGAATGCATAGGATGCGCATGAGGGAGGACTGAACCAAGATTTGATAAGCTTTTAGTTAAAACTGGAAATAAAGTAGGACTGAGCTGCCTCAAATGTTTGGTTCGGGGAAGTTTCATTATGGTTTCATTTTTCGCTGCTACATTGAAACAATTTTTCTGCTGAAATGACTTTTTCTTTCGCCTATGCTGAATATCCCATATCCCTATTTGTACCCATGTGTCTGCAAATGTATTCAAATTAGCTGTTAATACAACACATTATAGATAAATTCTGAGATTTCAAGCATCAGCAATATTAAAATTGCCAAGGAATCATTTACAAATGATCACCAATGAATAAACAAGCCAAAGAGATAGAAATTTCTTTTCCTGTCATGTGACAGGTCTTTGCGAAGCGTTCTTGATATTTTCAAAGCTAATATCTCTACTAGAATTCTTACTATGATTATGGCCAAAGTACTGAAGTACCAGTACAGCTAATATTTACTGTCTTCATGGAAACTAATTTGTGCATTTTGTAAACAATTGTTCTTTTTCAGTAAAATTGACTGTATAAAGAAAGATTTTAACATTGTGGTTGAATGAGAAAAATTATATTCTAAAAATATATTGTTAAACTCATTATTTTGTGTAATTTTTTGTAATTACTGTCTGAAGTGAAAATAGGTGTATAAATCTTGATGCTGATCATGAATTTTGCAAGAACTGAATTGGTAAAATGGAAAGCATTTCATTTCAAGTAACAATCCAAATACTTCCTTCGAAAGACAAAATATTTTTAATCACAACAAGTCTAAGGAAGGAATTCTTTTAACAAGTAATCATTAAACAATATTGCATTATACTTCTGTTAAATTTAATGACTTAGATAAAAATGTTATCTCTGAATTAATTAAATATAATTGCTGCTAAATCAAAAATTATACTTGTATGATCTTCCTAAAAACCGAACAAAACATTGCTTAAATCACTTTGTAGGAAATGATTTTGAAGTGTTAGAATTTTAATAGTTATGTTAAATATTGAAACTGAATTTTTCATATAATTTACTATGAATGGTTGTGAGACCATTATGAAAAGCTTAGCGAAATGTGTTATTAATTACTAAAAGGAAATAAGAACTAATAATTTCAGTCTTTTATTCACGTTCATAATTATTTTTCTTATCACCCATAAAAAAATTAAACTGTTACTTTTGCACTTGTATCATTAAAAGTTAAAAAAATCCGGTATATGAAAAAGTCAGGCGTTAAAATTGCAATTTCGCTTGAGTATTTTTTCTTTTTATCAAGAGTAAACAAAATTAAAAACACTGGGTATTTATTATGCATTTTTGTGGTCTTAAAAATGAAAGTCTGGAAGTAATTATCTATTGCTTGCTTTTAAAGTGAGATAAAAGTTATAATTCTTGCGTTTAATTCCCTATTTGAAGATCTAATTCATTGAAATTAGTTGTCACACCTAAGAGGAAAAATTTCCTTGTCTTGTCTTTTTTTTCTTTCGAACATATTTTAAAAGCTTTTCTTTTGGTTTTAAAAAATTACATGATTTAATAGAGTCATTAACTTTCAGTTTGTTAGATTTATCATTGTGATTTGTTTTCAAACATGTAGTATAAGAAATGTTAATGTTATTTCTGATAAAAATATTTCAAAAAATTAACGTTAATGATAGTATTTTAAATGAGAAAAGCTGAAGCAATAGAAAGGAAGTTACTTTTGTCTTGTGTTTATCACCTAATATTCCTGTGAATAAAGAAGTGCTTATAATCCAGTGATTTTTTTAAGTGATATTGTATTGAAATGTCATGTGTTAATGTTTGTTTCAATATATTTGAATAAAAATATGTTTCTCTGTATACCCAATTTTTTTTAGCTCTTCTGTTTTTAAATATAAGAAATATTCCTGATGAAATTAGCAATTCTAAAAATCTTCATTTTTAAATATACTTGTTCTGGTTGTAATTGGAATTTTTTTTAATTCTTATTTTATTAAGGTTAAAGATGTCCTATATTTTGTAAAAACTTTCTTTGAAGATAAAAACCGTCCTTAATTTCCCTATACTTTTGGTGTCCTAAGAGTTGTATTCCTGATTTTTCAATTGATAATCCACTGATTGCTCTTTTAACTTTTAATATGCTGTTTTAACCATTTGATACACATGTGCTGTAACTACCTTGCCATTCTTGACGAGATATCTCGTCCATTTGACATATAACTCTCTGGGACTGCCAAACCGCAAGGGAGTTAATGACTGCCATAAATGATGTAGATTAACCATTTAGAAAAGAATATGATAATCTTATCGATAAATATTGGAATAAAAATTTTTGTCTTTAAACTCAAAGATAAAAACTTGTGATATGCTGATTTGGCGAAACTTGTGACGATCTTTTCCTATGATCTAACTGCCGTAGAAGGAGGCTTGTCCCGAACAAGTCAATTGGGAAGTATCAACCAACCTATTAAATATTCCTACTTTGACTACGATGTTTAGAGCATTTTACTGCCGAAAATTGTTTCAGTTGCCTGAATGCACCCTAAGTTACATTCAAAATGTATCCTGCATAGAATATTTGATAAGTTTAAATTTAAGAACACAAATGAGAACACATTTGGCCCACCGGGCAAATGGGGGAGATCATTGCCTTCTTTCAGACAAATATATAGCTTTTTTAACAACTGGTCAATAGAATCTCTTAATATGTCAATATGATACAACTAGAAGTTTTGTTGCTAAGAATCGCTGTCGGTTGGTGATGAGGATATCGTCATCCTTGATAGAAGACCTTTCATTGACTGAAGCCGATGGACAGCTGCCCATCAACCAGTGGCGCACCGAGGATTGTTTCCTGGGTGGGGCTAGGTGGCCCACCTTCGATAAGCTTTCGAATTTGAAGTCCTATAGAAAGAAATTAAAAAGGAGGCTGGGGACTATCTCGGCTAATTTCCAAAAGTCAAGTTCAAAAAACGCAATTTCAAGCAGTTTGGTCTTATCATGGGAGTTCATCTCCAAGCTTCTTGGAGAGGCTTAAGGGATCTTAGCAACCCCTCGTGGGTGCACCACTGCCTTCAAAATAAGTAAAATTAACAGCCAAAACTACCGGTATAAGAAAAAGTACTTCATAAGTACTGTAAAAAGTGCACCAGAAATTATGCTTAATGTTCTAAAAGAAAGGACACGTGTCAGTGTTCAAAAAATCCCCAACTGCGTTCCTAAAGCAGTTTAAAAAATCCGATGATTCAGATTAGTTTTGTGCGAAGTGTTCTCAGAAGTATTTTGAAAATTGTCTCAAAAGAGCTTCAAAGCTTTCTAAAAAAAGGACAAGCATCACTGTTCGAAAAGGGCTAGAAGTGTCTGAAGACGTACAGGGTAATATTCTGCCGTGGGCAGGTAAACGGCAATATCTGCAAAAATGAGTTTTCGAGATATTTGAAGAAACGCGTTTTTGATTTCCCACAAACATCTATGAAACATTGAACTTCGAACATGGGCGATACTATATGTTTATACCAATATATTTTTTGGGTAATCGATTGAATTTTGATTTTGCAAGCGCAGAGAGGGGTAAAGCAGATACTGCCGTTTACCTGCCCTTTTCACTCTAAATGTCATTCGGAATTGACTGGCAGTCGGCAGTAACTGCACAGTATGCTACTAAATGTCCAGTATTTACATATTCGACTACATGCGGAGTAGATATGTTATTACGAAATATATTATTGCATTGTGAATGATATGTTTCATTTAAAAATATACATAAATACCGCATATCCACTTGATATAGATTTAATATAAACGAACGCGAAATATAATTAAAAAATATAATGAAACTGTATTGTATTATGCAAAATATGAAGCAAAACTTGATGATTCTTCAGCCATTTTTACTTTCTTTTACTTAGTAAAGGAAGTATTGTGATCACAAAGAAAATTTCACTCAAAATTTGGTCTAAATTTTGATTTTGCTCACCCCCGAATGAATGTTGAGTAGTTTTTTCGACCTATCAGTACGTGCATATGTACCTACTAACATATAAACAGCCGAAATATCCTTTTCGACCATGCCCCAGTTAATTACGACGAGTTTTCTCGTGACGTCTGTATATACGTATGTATGTGCGTATGTATGTATGTTTGTATGTATGTGCGTATGTTTGTATGCCTGTCGCATAACTCAAAAACTTTTTGCTGTAGAAGCTTCTAGTTTGGTATGTAGGCTCTGAGGGCGATCTAGTTGTGCACCTCTCCTTGTGGTTGCATCCGAATGTTCCCAAGGGGGTCTTTTACCCCTTTGTGGGGTAAATCAATGTTAATTTCAATGCAGATTGAGTGATATGATTTAATGCAACTACTTGGCGATATATCGCCAAACTATTGGTCGCCAAGTGTTTGCCGCCAAGTTGGCGAAAAAATGATTTTTTTTTTTTTTTTAATTTGGATTCAATTTGGCGTTATTGGGTACATTTTGCGAAAAATTCACTGAATCATGTTAAAATCGGCGATATTTAGAAAATAAATCATTGTAAAGCATTATTTTGCATTGATTCGTGACAAACTGGGGGTGTAAATATTTGAGTTGTTATCTTGCTCACTCTAATGCACTATTTTAACACTTGAGGCATTTATTATGGAATTTAAACGTAAAAGGAATTAGTGTGGCGTTCACACCAGATGTTTTAAAATAACTACAAATCAGCTAATGCTTTGTACTTTGCATCAAAACAAGAAATCACTTTGAGAAGAAGAGCGCTTGAAATGCTTGTTGTGCTGACGATTTTTTTTCATAGTACTATTAAAAATGCAACAGCTAGAGATTAAACTGCAAAAACTATCGTCTGTTAGTATGAAAGCAACTGTAATTAAAAGAAAACAAAACAATGTAAATAAAATCATTTCATTGTTGCATTTTTGTTTGTCGTCTGCCAAGTTTGGCTTGTGTATCTTTGAAATCGCGAAAAATATTGTCTACTAGTGGAGAGAAACTTTATTTGAAAGAAAAAATCTGGTATGGACCCCACACTACTTCCTTTTATGTGTAAATTTCTTAGTAGATGCCTTAAGTGTTAAAATAGTGCTTGGAATGAGCAAGAAACAATTCAAACATTTACGCCCGTAATGTGCCACGAAACAATGCAAAAAATGATTTACAACGATTCATTTTCTAAATATCGCCGATTTTAGCATCATTCAGTGGATTTTTCGCAAAGTACCGACAATAGCGCTAAATTGAACCCAAACTCATAAAGTAATTTTTTTCGCCAAATTTGTGGCCAATTTGGCGATAGGTCACCAAGTTGGCGACAAGCACTTGGCGACCAAAAGCTTGGCGATATATCGCCAAGTGGTAGCGCCAATTTATATCTCTTAATTCTGCATTGATATTAACACTGATTCACCCCATAAAGGAATAAAACACCCCCTTGGGAACATTCAAGTGCAACCAATGACCTCCCGTGACCTCCTAATTCATATTATGTTCATCTTGCAGACATGCAGATACTGCCGTTTACCTGCCCACAACAACGAAAAATGCAGTTACTGCTAATTACCATTGGTTAAAAAACAGTTTTTTTTCATCGGAAACCGAAAAAAGATGCTTGTACCATAAAACTAATGTAACATAGATTTCAAAAATGCAAAAAATGAAAATCGAAAAATTTGCAGTTATTGCCCTTTACCTGCCCACGGTAGTATTGCTGTATGTTAGTTTATATAACATACTGAAATGCTTAAGAAGAAATATTTCAAAATATTCCTAGAAGATTAATTTTTATTTTGAATTTGATATTCATGTACGTGGATGTTTATAACAAATATTATTCTAGATTATTGTTGTAACAAGTTGTGTCATTGCAACTTTTTTTTTTGGTAACACCTTATGTTAAGTAAAGTGAAATTATTCTCCTATAATGCAATAAATTAATAAAAATAAACAAAAATTATAATAACTACTTAAAAATAGCATTTAAAGGTTTTCCAAATTATGTGGCTCTTTACTCGTTTAATTTAAATTGCGATATTTCATGATCTGTCATGCGGTCAATACCTTTGTTTTCCAATTAATCGTTTTGACACTTCAAAATACACCACCGTTGTTATTTTTCAAAATTAGTTCAAATATTTTTCAATCATCTGAAGAAAAGGTTGAAAGCATTTTTTCAGAAAGGGTCTCTTTCTCAATTATTTTTGCCATCAGTGAACAAAACGAAGGTTCTTCTATACGACTTTGGATTCTTATTTCACCAAAACAATTGGTTAATTTTATGTCTGTATATATTTTTTTTTAGACCTGCACATTGTAACAACAACTGCTGTAAGTTATATTTTTTTGTTACTTTTGACTGAAAAAAAAAATCTAATATTCAAATAAATGAATTTTTATGTATGTGCACGTATAATTTACTTGCATGCTGGATATAAAAATATTTTTAATGACTTCGGTTATATCGCGCTTTCGGATATATCGCACTTTTTTCTTGTCCCCCGAAAAGCGCGATATAACGAGGGGTTACTGTATTTTTAAATTTTTTTAGCGATACCTATTTTCTTTTACCAGAGCCCGATCATTCAGACATTGGACGTGGGGCACATTTCAATTTCAGGGCCCCCACCCTCCGTCTCATATCAGTTACGTGTTACGAGTAAAAAAATCATACATTACCAGTATGAAATAAAAGTTTCATGCAAAGATCGAAGTTAAAAATAAATTATAATGCTATCAAATTATTAAGAGAAAATTATACATCGACACACACAGTAGGCTTTTAGTATTCATAGTAAAATATACAGTAGGCATTTAGTATTTAGGAGGCGTCGGATAAAGTAAGGGGATTTTTGCCCCCCCCCCCCTGAAATCTAAGAGGAAGGGCCTGTGCCCCTGCGGTATTCAGATTCTGTCTTTTACCATAAAGTAACGGTATAAGGTATGTGTGTGTGCTCGTTTTTTATCATTCGGCACATTCCGGAATTTCATTCGGCAAATTGAAAATTCCCCCCCTCCCAAAAATTGAAGCTCGGGCGACCTCTAAATATTTTCCTAAAGTTCTAAAATGTAACTTGGAATTTTTATGTTCACGAAAGGCGGTATAAGACTTCCAATTTTTGAAAGTTTTTTTTTTTTTTTTTTTTTTTGGGGGGGGGGGGGGCTGAGCATATTTTTCATTTTTTCTTTATATTCAGTAAATAACGAGTTTTTTTTTTATGTATTCGGTGTGGTGTTCATACGTATTGCGGAATCACTTTTTTTGATTAAAAAGCATACTACGTCCCTAAACTATTTTCTTGGTAATTTTCAAAAAGCAGAATTGGGAGGAGATGTGGTCCCAATTAGTTTGGAAGTTGAAGCTCTGCTGTATTATTAATAACTTATATTATTAACCTATGTGAGGCACGAGACTTCTTTTCTCGCACAACGCCCAATAAATAATTACAGGAAGAAGTTGCATTTCTCGATTTTAATCCGTTTCTCATCTAGATCTCTTCGTTATTTTTAAAGCGTTAATATATTTGAATGGGGAGCATTAAAGCGGTCCAGCTTTTTTTTTTTTCTTCTTCTTTCCTAAATTAGGGAGTCATTGCATACGTAGTTTCTGATTTTCTCCCTATTTTTTACTAAAAGTAGTTCAACAAGTTATTTTTATATGAAACTTGAAAATGGCGGCGCGGCGAGCTGATGATCGATGGTGACATCTATGAACGTTTTGAGTTACTAACTGTTTTCAAAATTATCCAAATCCGTGTAGTGATTGAAAAAATTTTACTTTTCTTCATCACCAAAAACCTTTTTCTCAATTTTCCGATCGTTAAATTATTTTTTATTGTTTTAGAAAAGCTGCATTTTGTATGTTTTAATGGAATATAGCCGTCGACCGTTCCATTAGATCCCGAAAGAAAACTATTTCATAAAAATGTGCAGTAGTTTTGGTTTCGTTATAGATTGCAAAGAGCGATATCCTACCCTTACGCCGCGGCGTAAGGGTGGGATATTACGTTATTATGGGGCTGCGGCGCGCCGCTGCCCCATAATAACGTAAAGAACGACAATTTTCCTAATTTTGCATGAACGAATAGTTAACGGTGAAATGTTTTAGGATAAAATTTTTGTTATACTTTTGAAATTCAATGGCCTTTTTTTATTCTATCGGGTAATCCCATAGCGCCAGGTAGCAGGTGACAAACGTATCATTGTTGAAAAAGTATTCTATAAAAACTCCAAATCTGTTAGATTTTTGTTTGATTGCATGAACTTTATGAAGAAAGTGGACTCTACTTCTATGTAATGCAATTAAATTTCAAAAATTTCCATTTACATTATTTTCATAATAAAATTTGATTAGTAACTGGCATATCTCATAAGATACGTCCTTTCTATGAGCCAAAAAGTATCACTTTAAAAAATGTTTCTGGCAATCGTTAATTTTATTTTATAGAAGTAATGTCCATGTGTGCTTCACAAAGTTCATGCAATGAAATAAGAATCTTACATATTTGGAGTCATTGTAAGAAGCGTTCAGCAACAAATGTCAAATCTATATGAAGGGCATTGTCCCATTGTTTTAAGCGAATATTACACATAAATACGCTACAGAACTACTACTACAGAAAGCAAAAAGTATTCACAATTAACTAAATTAATGCAAATCAATACAAATTATAGTATGAGCAATGCAATGATTACAAATCTACGCATAAATAAATGCTCACTGCAGTTTATTTATGCGTAATAATGTTAGTAACGCATAATTACTGTACAAGTTTTAAAAAAAATAGCTGCTGTGATTTTTAACTTACAGTTTGACACTTTCAAAATTTTTTTACTGAATTATTAATTTCTCCATCTACTATGCATTTGTAGTAAACATAAGTCATGCATGTAATGTGCAGCAATACAATAATACACCGACGTATACTACTCCGAATTACACGAACTCGGTATTACGTGGTTTCTTATTTTTTTTTTTCTCATGGCTAAGATAAAATTCATTCCACCAATGTTTTGGCCGCTTTATTTTGCTTTAATACACAAATAACTCCGATTTAATGCGCAATAACTTCAAATATTTGCCTCAATCACATATTCTTTATTTTAGCAATTTTTTCCCATTTCATCATTATTTCGAATTCTACAACTGTAGTTCATTATAATGTCTCCGACTCAAGTGAATTCGAATCACCCTCTACTTTCTCGTTCCAGCCTATATTCCTTAACTTTGAGGCATTACTGCATTATACACCTGAAAAATAGAAGTAATGTTGCGATCCACAGGTTGGGAAATACGAAGCAATGTTTTTGGTAAGTAATCAATTAAGCTTGATTAGAAATTAATAAGCTGGAGTATTTCGACTGGGAAGCTGTATTTACAAAAATTCAGATATTGTTATTTTTACAAAATTAGATTTCTTGAACCAAACTTCAAAATCACTGCTTCCTCGGGTAATTTAGAAATTTCTACCATTTGGAACAATGCCTATCTCTAGCGGTTTAGAAATTAGTTATTGGACCACTATTAGAGTAGACTGGACACCCTGTATATAATTTTTGCTGCAAATTAGGGCCTAACAGCGTTGAATTCGTGAGGGCAAACATATTGTTTTACATTCAAAATTTTGAGTACTCACAAAAAATTTGATTCACTCACTCTTTCTCCGCTACGCAATTTGGATACAGTCCCTAAACTTTTTCTGTGAGAGATTAATGGACGAAATAACACGCGATCAACTAGGAAGTGATAAATATTTCATGTTCAGCTTATGTTTTATAGAGCTACGGGCACAAGCACTTTATACCCGCCTGCAGTTGTTCAAACAAAAACCCAAGAATTATCAACCTTTCTGAGCTATATTGAAGAGTTAGAATGAACGCGAGAGCACTGGGCTCAAGCTCAAAAATGAAATCCCAAGTCTATCCTCCAATTTTGTCTGGTTGAATAGCAAAAGGATATGTCCCATATTCTACATCAAAAACTGGTGAGTTGTGTTGTACCCTACATTCATCTGTTTTTTTTTTAAGAACTGACTTTATAAGCAATGATAAGATATCAAGTTAATTCCTTTTTTATGGGCTCACTCTCTCTAAATTCAATGTTATGCAGTGAAAGGTTTCTTTTGCAAAGTTTAGAAGTTCACATACATAACCAAAGAGAGGACACGAGAAAAAAAGGAGACATTTAAAACTTATGTTAGGAAGTAAAAAAACAATGTTTGGTGTAAAGCAGTTAGATTTTGTATTCCGTTAACTGATAAATTCTAAAAAGGTAAAATTGTTAAAATTCATTAAAAAAAATGCAGTTTTCAATTCCTTGCTCGATGCATGCATTCATAAATTTTAAGATAACTGTAACGTTAGAGTCGAACACGCTTATAACGAACGTGGACAATGCTATAAGCTTGTTCTAATCGAGTGCTCTTAAAATAGGATCATGAAAAAAAATCAAGAAAATTCATACATAGATAGCTTTTTTTTTTTTAAATGTCTGTACAATACGAAAAAAAATAGCTAATTTTCTTTGAACTGTCTTATTATCTCTCTCTTGGGTGTCTTTTGTGCCTCATGTCTTGAAAACATCATCATTTGCATCCCCGACTTCGAAAAATATTTGAAGTTTTTATGCACATTAAAAGCTATTGAGTCTATTCTTTTTGTTCAGCCGTTTATTTGTCGTTATAGTCGCCGATTTCAATATTTTTTCATCAGCTTTAGGTTTTAGATTAACTTTGAGTCACATTATCCTCCGAAGTAGTAACAATAGTGTCGGAAAATACTGAATTTTCAAATGCTACACGGCTCAACAAATTATTTTTTTTAATTTCCTTCAGCACTTGTCATTATGGTTTATAACTCATTACTAACTTTCAGTTGTCTTCGGAATGCTAAAGGATTTTTTTCAAGAAATTATAAGTTGATCTGGAAGTAAATAGAAACTTTTAGAATTAAAAAGTATGACGAGCTAAAAGCAAGCTATGCTCCCTTAAACTTAACATTATATCAACTAAATATCTCTGATTTCCTCGTTAAATCAGGGCTCGTTATAAAAGTGTTCAACTGTACTTCGTTGATTTTTTTTTATTTCAAACTAGATACCATTATTGCTATAAGTGTCTAAATACAACACATTCGAAAATAGCTTCGTTGAAATTATTAAATTAATTTTACTTATCATTTCTATTTATATTTCATTTTCAAACGAATCAACAGTTTATTGGTTTGAAAATGAGTCAAATGTACGAATGTGCTAGTTTATACAACAAAACGGGGGTACCAATCATTTATAGCACAATTCGTTAAATTCTGAACTACAGAGTATCAGTTTGAAGCATAATATTACAAGGACATTCCATGAAAACGGCTCCATTTTGTCCCGCACGCGACGCTTGTATTAGTATATAAAGTAATAAATTTAAAAGGTAATAAACAAATGTTTTTGTCTAAAATGTCCCACACTGGTTTGTGGTTTCTTAACCAACAAAATTTAGCCCATTAAAAAAAATCACTACTCCCCCACCCCCCTTTAAATCACTATTTTTAATGAAATAAATGCGTGTCACGTGCGGGACAAGATGGCGGCTTTTTCGCGAAATAGCTCTACACCTAGTAAATTTGAAGTATTAAAAAGAATTACAGGTTAAAAATTCAAAAAATAAATAATTTGCAAAATATAAAGTTGTAATTTAAGTTGTCTTCAAGGAATCAGCAGCAACGGTTTACAGAAAACAGTCCTTTACACTCAAAAAACATCAAGCCAATTAAACGAACACTATATATTTACAAGTTACTATAGTTTCGTTGCTCGTCTACCTCGGAAATAAAAGCTGTGTCAAGTAATGTGTGTTCAAAAGTCGGGCTTAAAATAAATGGGGAAAAATAGTGCAAAATTTCCCTCCAACATGTAGAAAATTTAAATTTTCACCTCTTCGGCATTTTTTTAAATTTCAAAAAAGCTCTGAATTCTATTACTACATGAATTCCTGATCAACTCAAAGGACCTTTATGCCAAATGTGGCAAATATTTTATTACGATAATTAAAGCTGACTTTTATGGACTTCGGTGATTTTACTCAATGAATTAATGGTTACGTAGCAAAATGAGAGTGTACAGACTTTATTATGAGTAGATTAGTAATATAATAACATTTGGAGTTTAAATCAAGTGTATATGTGTGTTTTGTGTAAATACACATATATATACACAAAAAATATTACATGAAATTTAAAGATTTGGAAGAACTCTGGAAGGATTATCTTTATCAATAAAATGTACGGATAATGAATATTTAAAAATATATTATCAGACGAAAATTACAAAAAAAAGTTATGTCAATCTGTAAATAATGCTTTGCAAAAGGAAAAAGAGTAAGGTCTTGAATGGAATTCAAGTGGTCTAAGTATTAAATGTGTGCAGGTGGCGGAATCTCAATAGTCATAAAAAAAGTCATTTTTACTCAGTGCAGATGAAATAGACTGCAGGTGGTTTTTTTGATGAAATATTTATGAATCATACACAGAGAACCTCTAAAAACATTCATTTCCTCTACCACTATTATTGTATGATGTTATCAAATTTTAGTGCAGTTCTCATGGATCTATTAGAGCCTTTTTATATCAGACATCAAATTTCAATTTTGTGAAACAGTTTACATATTATTCACTTTATATTATTCAGTGTGTTCTTTTTCACCATTCGCTAAAAGTTAGTTCAAACCCAAGTAGAGGAATGTGGGGCAAAGTGAAATAGCTAAGATAACTAGCCTGTTTCAAAATGAATAAATTGGAAATTTTTGTGGAAAATCCGTGTGCATAAAGAAGGAATAATGTATTTTGTAATACAACTTGCGTTGAACTATTATTTTTCTTTTTTGGCAGTTATTTTACACCTTCAAAAAAAAAAAAAAAAGGTGGAAATTATTAAGGCTCGACCGATAGCATTTTTTGGCCGATGGGCCGATTCCGATTGTTGGCCGATTGTTCAAAGTTGGCCGATGGCCGATGACCGATTATTTTCCTCTTCCATCGGCCGATGGCCGATGTCGATGGCCGATGGCAAAAAAATCAAATGATTTGTCAAATAAATGTTTTATAAGAGATTTGAAGGGTCATATATTCATTTCATTCTACTTTTTTTTCCACGAATACAGGATAATTGTAATCATTACGATAAAGTCATTCAGATTTTGGCTTGCATTGCTATTTTACCACCACTCGATTTAGTGTTCACTAGATTTTCTTGCACATACTTGTTTCACATAAATAAAAACTTAAATTTTCTTGTATTACTTTAATTTAAAAATATAACAAAAATGAAAAAAAAAAACACATTTATGTATTTTTTAAATTTGAGCATTTTTTATGCAAAAGTAAGCAAAAATGATTTTAAATACCAATTATGCAATAGTAGCTCATTTTATTTATTTTTTAATTATTTTCAGTGTATACAATTTTGTAAAAGTATAGTATTTTTCACCCTTTTTTTTTTTGAAAAAAGGAAAAGAGGAAACTCATGAATACATTTAATTATGTAAGCAAAGCACTCTTGTCTTAGCAGTAATCCTTCGATGATTCGACAGCAAAGTCATAACAAGATTTTAGCTGAGGATCACATGATACACGATGCCAGCCGGCCCGTGAACTTCCTCTGTGTAAAGTACAATTGTCTAGTTTCGGTTTTGATTTAAGAAAAGTGCAAACACTTGTACTTTTAAGAATAATAAAATTGTACGAGAAAAAGCAGGAAATGAAGTAAATTAGAAAGATTTTTAAGTATCTTAAATATTTATGCAACGCCTATTTTACACATTCTAAGAATTCTTACCTCTTGATATTTCTTTTTTGCAGTCATTGCATTTTTAGTTCCCTCGACAGGTCTATAGAAACTGTAAATTGGATCTTCATTCAATGCATCTTTTTCAAGTTGTAGGTTCGCCAGCGTCTGACCTTTGCTATCTAAAGTTTCCATGGTGCTGTTTTAGTAGTATTAAGCACCATAGTCAAAATAATACCATAGAAAGCAAAGAGCTAACACGTGCGGTTTAAACTTCTTTCAGTACTTACGCTGTCAAAGTGGGTTTACCTTGCTTCTATATAAAGTAGGACAGTTCTGCTTTTTTACGTTAAAAGGGGGTGAGTACCTTTTTCATTTTATACCTTATTTAAGGATTCTACTGCAGTTCAAATTATATTTATTACGAGTTAAAGTTAACGTAATTTCATGTCCCACACGTGATCGAAAACTTGTATATTTTTAAATTGCTACTAAACTAGGCGCTAAAATTTAAAATGGTTACCGCTTGTAAGTAACCTCAACATGCATAAATATTTCCGACAGTGGTCTGTAATAATTTCAATTTCTTAAACAGTTATGAAGTAATTAAAAGTGTCCCACACGTGATGCCGCGTTCTGGACATTTTAAGAAAATGTAGTTCTGAACAAAAATTCATGAGTATTACTGTTGTTTCTATGTGTAATCTTTCGTTTTGTAAGTAGAATGTACTTTAAACCGGCGAAGAATAAAAAAGGGGGTTACAAGCTTGACGGTATTGATCTGCGTATCTAATAAATATTCTTATTATAATTTTTTTTAAAAAAATTTCTAAAAAATATTAGTAATTAACAGGCACAAATGAAGAATGGTTTCACTGTACAAACATTAAAATAAATGTAAAACTTAGCAATCTTTCAAGCATTTTGTACAGATAAGTGCTGTAAAAACGGGGATAACTATTTTTTCAATATTGACTTTTTTAAATCAGATTTTGTTTAAATATTTTTTTAGTTCTCGCATTTAAATTGAATTTTGGTTTTAGACTATAAAGATGTCTTCAAAAAGTGCAACTGGAATGAAAAAAAATGAGGGAAAATTGAAAAAAGAAAACCCAAACTTTCAAAAAGATTAGAACAAAAGAATTTCTGATTTAAGAAAGAAGAAGCGACAACAAATGACACCGAAAGAGGTAATGAACCTTAGAAAATATGAGAGAGACCGAAAAAGAAATCAGAGGTTAAAAAAGCTGCAAAACTTCCAGGATATTTTAAATGGCCTAAAGAACGAAAAGAAACTTGTTATCAAAGAAAGGATATCCTTAAAATTATTTCTCCCCCAAGTTGTTCGAAAAGGAGAGGCTTATATACATTTTCGGACATTTAAAACTACTTATATTTAGTGCTAAATGAATATCAGCCAAACGCTTGCTGACATTTTAGTTTGCATCCTTTATTTTGTTAAAATCTCTAAGCAGTTTACTTAGTGAAAATTTTATTTATAAAAGTTAATTTTCATTTTTACACATGTTTTTTTCGTATCAAAGTAGATATTTTCTGATTCATACAATAAAGTATGTTTTTCATATTAATTTGTAACTGCTTTCATTCCTTTGAAAATGAGAAAATCGCACGATGTCTCACACGTGATTTATACGTCCCACACGTGATCGTTACTAAATCAGTTGTAAGTCCAGCATAAATTTATTTTAAGAGCTAATACTGCAAAACATTATTTGTAGGGATCCATTTTGCATGCCTAAAAATTTGCAGCTCCAAGAGGACAACAGATTCGCAGGAATTTTTGCTGAAACATGGAAGAGTGAAAACTGAGGTCCAAAAGCTTGTCCCACACGTGATAGCACTACGTGATTGAAAAAAGTCAATTAAAAAAGGTATTAGGAAAAAAAAAATTAGCTTAAAAAATTACGCAAGTCCATAGCTTTCCCCAGATTTGCAAACTTTTAACTTCGAGCCATAAATGATTCGTATACATACATAAATGTTCGGGAAAATTCAGTGTGATTGTCCCACACGTGATCGTGGAATGGCCCAGTAAAATAATGTATTAGAAATAGATTTAAAATATTAGTACAGCTTTAATACATTTTCATAAATGGTAAAATGCAAGAAGCTCTACTTATAAACTTTATTAGTTGTCAATACAATGATAATGAGATTGCCAATTTGGAGAAAACACTTGATATGGTCACTTGATAAAACATGCACCATTGAAGTTTTCAGGGGCATACATTTTAAAGCAGGTTTTTTATCTCTTTTTTTTGGGGGGGGAGGGGATGATGTTCCGTAGCATTTGAAGAGGGTGTGCCATCGCCTTTGGAAGAGGAGGGATGTGGGCAAGTTTATGCATACACATAAATACTTGTTAGTTTCACGCTTCATGGTCGGGAAATATCAGGATAAGTCAATGGGAAAAGTTTTTTTGTTTTGCTTAGAACACAAGGTTGCCCCCGCCTTGGAAGAGCAAAGTCGGAGCACAAATCCAAGTAGACCGGAGATCAAAATAAAAACTAAAACGCAAATAAGCCCCCCCCCCCACCCCAACTGCTGAAAACTAGACGGGAAAGTATGGACCATGACTCTCCCGGATGGGCACTCCTGCTTAAACGAATATGACTTGAATGGAACATCGTAACAGCTTCAATACTCAATTCAAGACTTGATAATTAAAATTTGAGTAACACAATATTCGATTTCAGAAAAAAAATGAAAACAATGATCTTATCACGTAAAAGAGAAACCAGTGGTGGGCCCCTCCTCGAAATTTTGCAGCATAGATCCCTTCTTCTCTTAAAATAAATGTGTTTGCCAAATTCATCTGGCAAAAATCTTTTAAAAATTAAAAAGTAAAAAAAGGCTTTCATTCACATGCACACAGAAAAAAAAGAAAGAAAGAAAAAAGAAAAAATAAATAAAAAGAAAAGAAATGCGCAAAAATTAATTCCGCCATTCTGACGTTTTACCATAATTCTAAAAACTCTCAACAAAGAGATCGCTCGGAAAGTGTCTGCTGTGTTGGGAAAATTTCGGTATCTGCCCGATTCGGAAAATTCCAAAACCCAGAACTGTGTAATGAATTAATTAATGAATTAAAACGAATTAATTAATGTATGAGAAAAAGAAATGAGTGAATAGCATAGAGAATAAACAATAAAATAAGTGAATGAATGAATAAGTGAATTGATAAGTAAAAGAATGAATAAATTAATGAATAAAGTAATACGTACGTGATTTAGTAAATGAATGAATAAGTAAACGGAATGAACTATTTCACTTTGCCCCACGTGCACTTGACAAATTACATTAAACATTTAAAATCAAAACATGCCTAATACAAACGAAATAAGTACTCCACTAAACATACACCAGTGGATCTCAATTAATACATAAAATGTTTATTACAAAAATTTTATAACAGCAAGAAATGTTTTTGGAAAACCACGAATATTACACAATAGTATCAAATTTTGAAAATTACTTGTATAATTTTTTTCCTCAACTTTTAAAGCTATGTATTTTTTGACAGGAATCAATTATGTGTCGAAGAGCATACTTAAAATATCGCTAGGTAGGTAGCGCTGCAATCTTTAAAATTTTTACTATTTCACTTTACCCAGCTGTTCCACTTCGCCCCACATTCCCCTACTATTTGTTAAAAAATAAATACTACTAGCTATTGTGAAGCAAATTAAACTTTTTTTTTCTTAAGTCATCAGGGTTGCACTAAATACCGATCCTTTTAGAAGAAAACTTGTGCTCTCTAAATAACAATAGTTGTACCCCATTTTCATTCCATGAACTATTTTCCAACATTTTTAGAATAGAATAAAGTAATTAATTTTATCTAGCATATGTGAGTGCCCCAAATACAAGATGTTCAGCCATCACAAAACACAAAACATTTTCTCTCATCTTTCTTCTTTGTAGTGCATTCCTCGTATTTCATCGTTTAATTGCGAATGAAAATAATTAAGTTTTGAGCGTAACGTAATTAAAAAATTTAAATATACTTCCTTTTCTGCGGAAGAAACGCGTCGTGCTGTCTTTAAAATAATTAAGTTTATGGCGCAGAAAAATAAATAATGCGACAGTTCACCTTACAATCAAAGTACGGGGGTAATACTAAATTTACATGCAGATTCCAAAGTCTTAGAAATGGAGCACTTTTCAGGGATAGAAAACATTTGATGCTTTTATTCATTGTCTCTCCAACTTTAAGTTATTAAGCTGGATTTTTTTTTTTTTTTTTTTTTTTTTACGAAACAGAAAATAAAAAATGTGCCACTGATCTTCTAACTGTTCGAGATGAAATATCCTTGATGACCACTCTTCCCCATTGACCATTTTACCCCACCAGACCTTATACATTTTAGCCCGCTTAATGGAATAGCCATTTTGCCACTTAAAAATATTCTAAAAAGCGGGACATTCCATTATCCAGGATGAAAATAATGCACGATAACGGTTTGGTACATTGAAAATGTATTATATTTAGCGGGATATTCCTTTAACCGATATTCTAGTGGGCTCGACTGTATGTGCAAGGAACACTATTGATCAATAATTGTATTTAATATCCAATACTGTTTAATAATATCAAAAATTACAAAAAAAAATCCATTAAATCAAGCGATAAACGCTTCAAGTAGCTAGATTATGAGAAAAAAGCACCACTAAAATCATTTGTTGCAGAAAAAAAAATAGTTTAACAAAAGCTGCTAAAATTTCTATTCAACACTGAAACAAAAAGAAAAAAAAAACTTAATTTTGTTAGTATGTTTGTATTTTTGTTTAATTTTGTTTTTTGTTTTTCCTAGGGGGCGTTTTTTCCTAGGGGGCGTTTTTTTCTAGGGGACGTTTTTTCCTAGGGGACGTTTTTTCCTTGGGGACGTTTTTTTCGGGGACGTTTCTTCGTGGAAGTTTTTTCCGGGGACGTTTTGTCGGGGACGTTTTTTCCTGTCACCATTAAAAATACCATCAACTTTCTCTCTACTTCCCTTTTCAGAATAAACAGAGAATTGAAGGGTTGGGGAGATGAAGGGGTTATGTGACAAAACAGAAATTGCGAGTAATTAAAGTTCAAAGTTTTATTGTTGCAGTTGTTGTAGCTTTTTTGTTTTCTGGTTTTGTCGTTAGTGTGCACAGGAAATTGGTCTAATGACATCTACTTTTTGTTGTACCAAGTTTTATTTGCTTACCTGTATCCATTGCTTACCATTGTCAATTTTGTTCATCTTTTGAAATGTAACATAGCCCCTACATCCTCCAAGCTCTTCAATTGTCTCCTTCCCACTGACGGGATATCAAAAATATGAGGATGTATTTTGTATTCTTGGAAATTGGCAACGAAAACTTATGACGTTGAATTTCAAACGTTAATGAAATAATCAGACTTAACTTTAATCAAGAAACTGCAACAACAAAATAAAGAAAGAAAAAGAAAGTAATAAAAATAAGATAACGTGGGGGGGGGGAGAGTTTAATTGCCCTGAGAAATGCAAAATAAGTCTTTAAAATGTAAAAAAAAAGTTGCAAGCATTTTTAAAAACATTGAAACTGAAAAAAAATGAAAAAACAAAGCGTAAAAAATGCAGAAAATGCATCATCATCAACTTCCAGGGACGGATTATAAATATACCTCTGTTACCTGACAGAAATAACAGCATCTATAAATTGCAACAGAGGTTGCTTTCATGTCAGAAAAAAATACTTTGGAGACAATTGATTCAGCACACCTATCAAAGCTATCTGTACAAATAAGAAGTCCAAATATTAAACAAACTGACCTGCTCTTGAGATGTTCGTGAGGTGAGCACTACTACTCGTCTTTTCAGAGCATATTAATGCGTCATCTGTTGCATTATCTGGCACCTGCTTTGACTTATTTTGTCAATACACGAGAAACTACTGCTTTAGTTGTAAGCTCTTTGTACTTCTGGTTTATAATTTTTAATTACTTTAATATTTATTTTAGCTCACAAATCTGAAATGAAATCCAATGCGTGCGATAATAACACTACTCTGTCGTATATTAAATCTTTTATATATTTTCGAAGGGTTTAGTTTTTATCTGAACAATCAAGATAGCTTATTGATTTCACTTTTCTCTTGCTTAACTTTTTTAATTTTATTTTGTTTGTGATTGGTATACAGCGAGTTACGTGATTATCTGCTTTTTGCACGTTTATTTATTATTTGTTTTTCACAGGATATTTTTTCTCATCTTGCTGGCTCTTTCAGTTTTGTTTCATCTATTTATTTAATATTTTTGCCAGACCAACCGAATTTTATTGATTTTTCTTTGGTTCTGTTATTAAGGTTTTTTTCTTCCAAAAAGGTTATTTACGAGCGTTTTGTTGGAATATACTTTCAAATAAAACAATTCGTGCGTATTCCAAGTAAATAAAAGCTGTAATTCTTCTTGATTTTTATTAAAAAAATTTTATCATGCGGTTCTTAATTATTGTTGACCTTATTCAAGTGTTATTGACTTTACTTTGGGTGCTATTTTTGACATTTTGCTGTCATTAATGTTCAGTTATGGTTTACATATATTTTTAGAAATAAATTGAAATTCATTGGTTTACCTAGTGTGCTCCCATGCTTTTAGTTATGGTCATATTAAAAATTTGATTGCCATGGCTAACTGAACTCATTTATTTTTAGAAAATACACAAAAAATGTACTCAACAATATCAATAATATTTATTTTTCTTTCAATCTAATCCTTTTAATATACACTTTCATTCCTAATTAGTGTAGTTAATCACACTAATTTTCATAGTCATTAAAGTAGTCACCATCATCGTTATCATCATATAACAGAACCTCACGTAGAATGTATTTCTAAATCATCGAGTTAATAACGAGTTTTACATTACAAAACAGTAAAGAGTGAACAACACTGACAGATCACTATCGAAAGGTTTTAATGAACAAAAATAAATAATTAAACAAATAAAAATTGAAATACATAAACAAATAAAAAAATATAATTTTTCTGTTATTGTATTTTTTATTTTTCAAGATTTTTTATTGTCTTTTTCTGCCAAATTTAGCTTATGTTTCATCGCAGCGTTATTTCCAATAAAGGTTCTGGAAATAAATTACAGTGAACTCTCACTTATACGCCCCCTCATTTATGCGCCTTTTTCACTTATACGACGATTTTGAATGGTCCCAGTACATTCCATAGCAAAATAATGATAGTATCATTCGTTTATGCGTCGCTCTAAAGATAAATATTTCACTTATACTCCGAATTTTCCGTAAAATGTATGAAAATTTATTTTCTTTAAAAAATAAGCATTTTTCTTTACTTTCCTCTTTAATCTTTCACCTTTATTGCTCACGGAAGGCATTTTTTCCGCATGAACTAGAGTTTGGAGAGGAACAATTATCTATGATGCATCGTTTTAAAGGGAACAGTTTGTAATTAGGTATGCTACAACTTTTGTTTTATCTTTGTCATTATAGTTACGTTACAGTAATTGCCAAACTGTAGTAATGTGTCCCTTTTCTATAGAAACATTCTTATTCACTCTCTCATTAGAACCTATGTTGAGTTTTAGTCCTTTAAATAGGCTTGTTCACTTATGCGCCTTTTCTGTTGGTCCCTAGGACAGGCGCAGAAGTGAGAGTTCACCGTAGTTCTATCTTTTAAAAATGCCAAGGAAAGAGTACATACGAATAAAACTGCGATCTGATTTTAAATAAATAATAATAAAAAAAAATTGTGTTAGTTTCCCAAGAAAGAAACACTTTAAAAACTTAAATGAAAATAAAGTTAACTGTTGATGATTGAGAAGCAATAATATGATGGATCACGCAGTAGACGAAAACGCATGTTTGGAAAAAATATGTAGTGGGAGTATTCTTGAAAGAATCTATTTTGTAATCCACTAATGTTGTTCCCAGAATATTTATTACAAACTTGACATTGATAATACAAAACAAACCTACCCATCACTGGTTGGCTCACCATAACTAGTCATTAACCCTACTATTCAAACTAGGGATGAACCGATAAGCATTTGACTGATTACCGATTACCGATTAATCGGCTTTTGATAATCGGCCCTAGCCGAATAATAATCATTGTGATTATTTTTGATACTAGCAATCTCACCATCACTTTTTTTTCACAATTTTGATTTTTGGAATAAAAGATGATTTATTTGGGGGGGGGGGGATACTATTTATTTTTCTCTATTTTCAAATCTTTCTCAAAATAATTTCACAATATCATCCAACTCCTTCGAGCCAATTTTTATATTATTACTAACAAAGTTGCATTATGTTAATTAGGCATGTAAAAAAAACTAAGAATAGGTGTGGTGCGCATGCTAATTTAGGAGCACTTTCATTTAAAATTTACTTTTAATTATTATTTGGGCCCAGAAAGATGATGGCCCAGTTAATAATTCGTATGGCACTATTCCTGATAGTGCAATTCTAAGATTTCTGTATCAACTGTGAGGGTTATCTTTTAACATTTCATTCAGTTTTACGCACTTTCTGGACTTTTGGTTTCGTTTTTACTCTGAACTCTTTCAGATTACATGTTATAGTAACCTTTGATGAAAATTACTTTTATTTACTGTTAATAAATTAATTAATAAAAGTTTTTTGGTGAAATTATGCCTGAAAAGAATTAATTTTAAAAATATTTTTTTCCACCGATTAATCGGTAAAATATTTCCGATTATAAATAATCGCAGAGTGGCCGATCATGGCCGATTAATCGGTACTGCCAATTAATCGGTGCATCCCTAATTCAAACTACTTTTTTTATGAATTTCAAAGCAAGTCCTATTTTCTTAAAGCCGGACATTCACGAGCATGTTATGGATTTGCTACAAAAGTTTTGTGTGGTTTTCTTTTTGGTAATAAAATGTACTTGTGAGCTGAAAAATAATTAGTCAACAATTTTTCACTTTGCTTCATAGGTTAACATGACTTAGCACTCACCTTTTTTTCTGTGAATTATTAAACCTATCAAAAATAACAATAATAAAAGAATCACGATATTTTGTGCCCTTGAATTTGAAGCAAGTGAGTTAAGTGAGCAAATTGTATTCTTCCGCACATGCCGCCGACTCATTACTATTCGTATTCCTTAATGAAGCTCCGTGACTGAGAGGGTGTGATAGCTGAACAAATTTGATTTTATTCAAAGACGTTTATGTTTTCTGTATCAACTGTGACTAAGAGGACCCCTATATAGACGAGCCGGCGCATCAAGATTAAGTTTGACCACTTTGGATCCAGCGCGTATTCGAGGGTTGTCATTTTTGGCGAGTTATCGCTTTTTGGTAACTTTTCACGTGGATTTAACAAAGCTTGGCAGTGTCCAGAAACTTTGCTCTGGTAACCCTAGCTCCGCAACAATGAAAAAAGAAAGTAAAAGTAACTGAGTTGGATCCAAAGTGGTGAAACTTAAGCTTGATGGGTTGAAATTGAATGGTTTATAAAATGTTATTTGTGTTATAGAGAAAATAATTTTAAAATACATATAGGGTAGTTGCCTTCCTTTTGGGGGGGTGGCGGAAGAGGGAAAACTTTCCAGCTGGGCCCGTCCTCAATCCACACCTGAAGCGAGTACTAAGACACACATCCAAAAATGATGTCACGTTATATTTCAAGAAATTTTATTCCCTTTTCCTCTTAGTCACAAAAGTGTCACTCGATTCACCTCTCCCCTTGTCACATTATAAGTCACGCTGTTTTCCATAAGCTCGTTGGTAAAAATAAAAGTGTAAGGTCACAATTCTTGTTACCCCTTCCATATCCTTGTCACAAACTCTCACTATTCCACGAAAAAACTTCTCCCTCAAAACGTGACATCATTTGTGAGCACTTCCTAAGATGTTAATCAGTTCTGGGAAAGTTCAGAACCATATAACTTAAGCCGAGTTTATTGCTTTACCACACCCCCACCAAAAGAGAAAGAGAGAGAGAGAAATTGCTATGCAACTGAATAAAAAAAAATTAATAAAAACAAAATAATGCTTTTTTCAAAATATTTTTCTTTCTTTTAAATATAGCTTTGACGAACTCTAAGCACCTCCTCCCCCTCTTTTTTAAAGGTCTTTCAACTACTTTTTAAAAAATATAGTAATACCTAGTGACGAGAAGTAAACAAAAACTTCTTTTTTTCTCATCAAAGGAAAAATACTACATCTTTGATTCAAACTGCTCTCTGAAAAATCAAATACAAATTCAAATGCCACCTGTGCTAGCTGACGCATATTAATTTGCTTTAGCGAGATAATTTCTCTAAGAAGAAAAAAAAAAAACGTACTACTGTTACTAATATATAATTAAAATTTTACTAATTTATTGATTAATATGAAATGTAAATTTTTGGTGTAGTTGCACGCATTAGCTAATGCACGCCTTTTTGTGTGAGTGAGATATTTATTTCTTTCCGGGGGAAAATACTATTTATTTGATTTGTTTCATAAATTAAAATATAGACAGAATTGTCGTTTAGACTAGATGACATACATTAAATTGTGGTTGTGAGGTTAAGAAAATCCCCCCTCCCCCACACACAGCAAAAAGAGAGAGATTACTTAATAGATGGGTCAATCCATGCGAAATCATACAGGAAAACTAAACATTATTGCTCACTATTTTTGATTTTTAAAACTTTTTGCCTGTTAATTAACTGTTATATTGGGAGCATGAAACAATGGTTTAAAAAATTTTAAACCTTCAGAATTTTTTTTGGCAAGCACTTTTCAGTAGCTGCGGAAGCAACTTTTCGTGAAAAGAGTACTTTGTGAAGATGCTTATAACTTTTTTATTTATAAATATATCAAAATGATTTAAAAACCACTTGATTGAGCAAAAAATGATCTAAATTTCTATACCAGTTATTTTTCTGATAATTAGTAACAAATTTGTGTAAAATTGGCTTAAAAATAAGATTTTTTGTGTGAAATTTTACATTTTTGGCATAAAAATATTAGTAGAAGGAATTAAGACTCACCCTTACTTATTTTTCCCTTGAATAGATATCTCATAGGACTATTCCTAGAAGTAGTGTGAAACATTTGAAGACAGTCTTTTTTTATATATAATTTGTCAAACTTGGCATTTTGGAGAAAAAATGCTAACTTTGAGATTTAATACCTGAAAAGGGACAGAATGAAAATCTACAAAAATTTAACTGGATAACCTTCTTATAGTAGTTAATATGTAGCAAAATTGTTATGAGTGATATCGTTCTAGTTTTAGAGATATGGAGCCGCGAAGTTGACTGAAAAATTTCATTTATTTTGACGCCAAAAAATCATCGCATAATGCAAAATTAATTATTCTCGTAATATTAGATGAGTTTTTTTGTGGTATAAACTAACCCTTTTACCAAAACATATAATATTTTAATTCATTTTCCATTTACAGAAAGAAATAATTTAGATATTATGCTTTTATAAATGCATTTTTTTCTACGTGTTAGTCATAAAAACATGATTTTCCTAAAGCGGTCTTTATGCATCTAGTGAGCAAAGAACAATTATAGTTTTAATCTAACCTACAACTCTTCATTCATTTTTAAAAGTTTAAAGCGCTAAAACCCCCCTACAGCACCAAAAAGTCGCTAAAAATCCGAATTTAAGCTCTAGATCCTGCCATTTTCCGTGAGACTGCGCCTGTGTAACAGCAGAAAATGGCGGACGTATTTTCGCGAAAAATTGTAGAATCTTGATCAGTGTTTCCCAACCTTTTCAAGCTCATCACCCCCTTCAAGATGTCGACTGACACCTATCGCCCCCCCCCCCCTCTTCTTTTTTCTTCCTCGAAAAAAAACATAATTTGGAGCAAGTGAACATCTTTTTTTAAAAAATATAAGTACCTAAAGGAGCGGTAAATTCTTAAGGGGCGATGGGTAATTAGAAGAGAAAATAGCAGTAAAAAAAGGGTAACGAAAACCGAAATTGTAAATATGTACAAACCGCTTGTTCAGTGTTCAGACAATTAATTACACGTTAAGAAAGAAACAAATTGAAGTTCAAGCTCTTCCTCTTTGCACCTCGGATTAACCTTAGTGAATATTTTATCATTCACTGTCAATTTTATGAATTTTCAGATTTTCAATTTATTTTCCTTCCAATTTTTTGTTTCAATGATTTTAACTACCCAGATTCCAGCGAACAAAAGAAAATAATTTCTTGAAAAATGTACTTCTGTTTTTTGATTAGTACGTCAATGATTTTAGTTTAAATGTTTCCCTTCAAATGATTAATATCAGTTCGCTTCGTGAAAGAAAAAAAATAAAGGTATTTTATTTATTCATTCATATTTTTAGTTTAAAAGTGATTAGTCATAGTATCTTTATTGCGTACATATTACTTCAAATTAAAGTTAGGTACTTATATTTTTAATATTATAGATGTTCACTTGCTCCAAATTATGGTTTTTTCGTGGAAGAAAAAAGAAGGAGGGGGGGGGGCGATAGGTGTCAGTCAGCATCTTGAAAGGGGTGATGAGCTTGAAAAGGTTGGGAAACACTGCTCTAAATCCTACCCTTTTCCGCAAAAATACGTCCGCTATTTTCTGCTGTTATACAGACGCAGTCTCACGGAAAATGGCAGGATCTAGAGCTTAATTTCGGATTTTTAGCGACTTTTTGGTGCTGTAGGGGGGTTTTAACGTTGTAAACTTTTAAAAATGAATGAAGAGTTGTAGGTTAGATTAAAACTATAATTGTTCTTTGCTCACTAGATGCATAAAGACCGCTTTAGGAAAATCATGTTTTTATGTCTAACACGTAGAAAAAAAATGCATTTATAAAAGCATAATATCTAACTTATTTCTTTCTGTAAATGGAAAATAAATTAAAATATTATATGTTTTGGTAAAAGGGTTAGTTTATACCACAAAAAAACTCATCTAATATTACGAGAATAATTAATTTTGCATTATGTGATGATTTTTTGGCGTCAAAATAAATGAAATTTTTCAGTCAACTTCGCGGCTCCATATCTCTAAAACTAGAACGATATCACTCATAACAATTTTGCTACATATTAACTACTATAAGAAGGTTATCCAGTTAAATTTTTGTAGATTTTCATTCAGTCCCTTTTCAGGTATTAAATCTCAAATTTAGCATTTTTTCTCCAAAATGCCAAGTTTGACAAATTATATAAAAAAAAATGACTGTCTTCAAATGTTTCACACTACTTCTAGGAATAGTCCTATGAGATATCTATTCAAGGGAAAAATAAGTAAGGGTGAGTCTTAATTCCTTCTACTAATATTTTTATGCCAAAAATGTAAAATTTCACACAAAAAATCTTATTTTTAAGCCAATTTTACACAAATTTGTTACTAATTATCAGAAAAATAACTGGTATAGAAATTTAGACTATTTTTTGTTAATAAGTTAAAATACAGCTGAAATTAACTCACATACTAGTTCACGCACACTATAAGTTGCGTAAGAAAAATAAATGAATTACTTCCACAAATGTTATACTTTGCTTTTATTCGTCTAATACATTCAAAATCGAGCCGAAATTAACCGCTCATACTAGTTCACTCACGTAATGTTGCGTGAAAGATATATAAATTATTTTTTCAGAAGATATTGAGACATTATCGGTAACATTATTGAGACATTATCGGTAACATTTATAAATAAACTAGTTGGACTTTTGCTGCTCATACTAGTTGATGCAAGTGGTCTGAATAAAACTTTCATTTGTCTGTTACTACTTTTTGCTAATTCCCTCTAAATAGTATCAAAGGTAGATGGAAAAGGTGTTGAATTATTTAGGATAAAAAAAATGTATTGCTGCTACTACTGAACGTAAAAGTAACTATGGAATACAAAGTCACTGATTACTGCAAACTTAATAAGCAGACAGTTTTCATGAAAGGAGGACGTTAGTCAAGCGTTAAATAATCGAGAATTTTAGCCAATTGACCTTTTTATGTCATTACGAGTGAAATAAATGACGCATCGAAGAACAATCGACCTTCAATCTGATCGACGAGCTCCGTCGATTCAAACCTATGATTTAATCGTAATTGCATTTGTTCAATCTTCTTAAAAGTGATTTTCATTATGTTTGAAATGGGAATTGACGTGACGATTACGTGTTTTGTAATTGGAACTTTTATTAGTTTATCGATTAGATTTTTCAAACGTTGGGGGACAGAAGAAAACCTGAAAATTGTTTTTGACAAATTAAAAGTTTTCGAAATTCAGAATTGTAGAAAAGTGTTCACTCTATGTTTAAAACCATTGTAATGTTACACAAGTTTCAGTTTAACTTTTCATATTTTTTAGTCGTTTTAAATATCATATTGAATATTACTGTCCGTCCATGAAAACCAAGCCTAGCACTCGTGAACCGTTCCACTTTAAAAAGGGGTGATGGGTTGTAAGTGGGAACTTTCCGAAATTTGAATTTAAAACTTGCATTTGCTATCCTTTTGACATATTCAGGTAAACTATATGTGTTTGAAATTAGCATCGTTCTACTTTGTTTGATACGACTCAAAATGCTTCTTATTATTCGTCCCCTTATTGTTATCTTACATGTCACCCCTATTTTGGTAAGATCAGAGAAGACCAGACGCATGCGTAAATACGCGGAAAGTTTTACCTACGAAAATCAGACAGTATTTCGTATTTTGAAGACTTCGCGGACTCAACCAATAATTATCTTCTGCAGCATTGTTTGTTTAAAATTAATTCATACTATTTTTAATAGATCTATTTTTTTTAGTGGAAATCCTTGGTTTTGTTTATTATTTTTTGTTGATAAAATTTATTAGTTTAGTCTTTTCCAAGAAGGACTAACGCATGCAGAAAAGATTGATGACGAATAGTGTCAATACAAGTTGAACGAAACGGATTTTTTCTTGATTACCTAATTTACTCTCTAGCGGATTTTTTACTTCTTAAAAAGCGTTTAGGAGAATCATCATAACTTAAAATATGCCAAATTGGCTTCAAATTTTCCCTCCACCATCAGTTAAGAATTTCTTACAGTGCAATCGAAGTTTTAGGTTTCATTTTGTCGCCAAGTTTCTTTCAACCAAAGCACAAGAAGAAATGTACTATCGAAGAAAGAAAAAATAATTTTTTGCATGTCCAAACGTTTTATTTCCCTATCATTTTCACGATATCTATTGGATTGCTTAAACTGTTTTTTCCTTTTCTTTTTAGCCTTATTTCTTTAGAAAGTAAACGCTCTTCATCAATTAATTTTGGTCTGCCCATGACAAAATTGATACAGCTTTTGAACTTTGAAAAGTGAACCAAAATGCCAACTTCAATCAAGTGAGGACTCTAAAGAATTCATGATTGCCCAGAAAAGAGAGGAAAAAAACAGCTATAGTAAAAAATCCGGAGGAAGCTTTAATTTTCTGATAAAAATAAAACTCGCAAGCATTGTGACTTAGAATAAAGGAGATAGTATAGAATACTGTATAATATACAATAACATTAACTTGCAAAATTTAAGTTGAGGCACGTATTTTAAATTTTGAGACTTGATTCTCAAGTATTTTTTTGCTTTAAAGTAAACTTAAAATGTGTTTTTTTTTTCGCTTTAAATTTTATTCATATTTTAAAAGCTTATGCATTATTATGTTTGACTAGTCTGAAAAAAAAGATGGCGGATCAATTAACCCCTTAAATTAAAGAAAAGTGCTAGGAAAACATCGCTCTTTGACAACATTTTTTTTTTAGTATTTTATCACCCGCCTTTAATAATAAAGTATGTAAAAAATTTACAACTTTGTTTCATGACTCGAATTTTATCTCTGTCGTTCACGATCTATTTTGTGCTTTTTTTTTTTATATATTTTCCTTGGGACCTGTCCTTTAATGTTTAATAATATTTTTCACTCAGAATGTTTGGAAGCATGTTTTTCATTGAAACATTGTATATTGTTCTTTTCTGAACAATATTAACGAAGTACATATATTGGACATTTTCGGTATGAGAGATGTAAAATATTTCAAACACCTTGATAAAGCCCAGGAACGAATGGTGTGTTATTTTTCCTCTCTTTCCACTGAAGCATTTGTCCTATTTGGACTTTTTTTTTTTTGCTTTATTCAAGTATAGTAAACTTCTGACTATTCGTTTAATAGGGTGGCACAATAACCGCGGATAATCCGAAAAATAGGTAAAAAACAATACTAGTGCATACGATAGTATAAAAATGAATAACACTCACACATATATTTAAATCAAAGCAAAAACGATAACACTGAATGTAAAAAAATATCTTTAACTGCTAAAAATGCACAACACACGTAAAATAACCGTAAAAAATGAAAAGAGACGTGGGGAAGACCGGTGGATAATCAGGAGTTTATTATATGGGGGAAACCCTCATGCTCAAAATGTTTTATGTTTTATGTTTTGGTTTGAAAATATTTTATCGAAAGATATATAACCTTTGGCTAAAAAGCTACATTTCTAATTTAAAACACTTAGAAAAAAATAGTCTTCCGAGTGTCCTAGTGCCCAAGATTTGTCCAACCAACATAATAATAATAATAATAATCAACTGTTTCTATAGTTGTTGTAACGAGGAACTTGCTGAAAGTTGACAGACTGAAACATAATGGTTGCAAAGTTTCTGAAGTTAACAATGTATTAGTACCGCAATAAATTAAACAATTTATGGCAAACTTTTGACTGTCCCTTGTTGCGTTTTGATTTGTGTAAGTCAAGATATTTGTCGGACATTTGTGAAAAGCTGGCAGTAACTATAACTGGCAATAAGAGGATAGTGTAAAACAAAACTGTTGTATCCCAATCCCACCTATTTATTCGAAAAGCTGCTGAACAAGATCTTCCGTATATTACAACACTCATAATGTTCTATTAATATATGCACGGTATAATCTATTAATAGTTTAAAAAGTTCATCAAAGAACTAAAACTACTGCTTAGTAGGTCAGAAGATAGAAAAAAAGGACAAATTGGTAGAGCAACAACAATAAAAGGGTTCGAAAAGGAAGGTAACAGGTTTCGGAGCGGATCTTAAAATTTTACGCTTATGTCATCCACCTATAGCCTTATTTACGACTAAGAGGCTATTATTAAATGCAAAACTGCATTTTGAACAAAACCTGCAAGCTACGAGACAAGGTCACTCGAGATTACGTAGATGTTTTACTTTTTTCTGGTATGCTGCAAAACATATCACTTTCTTTTTTTAATGACGGATGAGCTAGGATCCGTCTTGAAACAATAGAGGGTAGTGACTCTTAATGTGGATCATTATTTTTCTCAGTTAATTAAGAGTAATTGCGCGATTATCTCTGTGAATAATATAGTGTTTATGTTCAGTGCAAGAGCGTAAACATCAATTTTGAATGGATATAAATAAATGACCAGACAAACTTTTTGTTTTAGGCAGTTTTTAAACAGGACTACTTCTTTCAAAACTAGAATGTTTTAGAGGTCATGTTACACGGAATATTTCTTTAAACTGTGAAAAATAGTTTCTCCTTAAAGAATTTAGACGTCAGACAAGACTTTTTCTGACGTCTAAAATAACATATATGTGTATTATATAACTATTACCTTTGTAAATACCAATCTGAATACTACATCTTTGTCTTACCATTATTGTTTTTTTTTTAATTTTACATCTATATATAATAGCGTAATTAGTAGTTACACGAGAGAATTTTTTTCGCTTCTCTAATGGAATTCAAGCTTTTTTACGTGACAGCAATAAAGCTGAGCTAAAATAAATACCCAATTTTGTGCAATGTAAAATTATAATCATAAGATATAGCAATATACTGTTTGATGACAAATATTCAAAATAGTTATTTTTTTATAAACGCATATATCTTCATAATTGAGCTGAAGAATTTCATAAAAAGAACTTAAGAAAAATATCACCTACTAAAAGTAGATTGAATTAATTGTTCAGAACAAAAAGCAACTTTCTATAGTTCGTAACAAAATTTAACTTCGATTAACAGTTTAAGGACCCTTAAAAGACTTTTTAACAGCAATAAAACCTTTAATTTAAAATAAAAAAAAATCTGGGCAGATTTTTAGTTTTTCATGAAAGAACTTAATATTTATATATGTATATAATTTATGTAATTATATGAGAAGGGAAAGGAGGGGGTGCACGATGAAAATTATACATGAAGATTGAGAGCCGTTGAATCGAAGCCCATATTTTATTCATTCATTTTATTACTACTATTATTGTTTATTTATTTTTGAGATCATCAAAAATTTCTATACCCCACCGCAAACCTTTGATCTTCAAAGGGTTAATTCGTTCACAGTGGTGGATTTGCCATATTGCAATTACGAAGAGCATCTACGACATAGGGACCCTGAAGATAATCAAAAACGTAAATGAAAAATATTTTTCGCTGCTTTGTTCATTCTTAAGGGACCCCCAAAGCTGTAAATCCGCCGTTGTACGTTGAGCGCTATTGTATAATATCCTTTTTTAAGATTTTTGTTCTGCAGTCTTACTTGTAATCAAGAATATATTTCTTAGAAATAAACCTCATTTGAAGAAAATTCTAGATTTGAGGAAATTAATATTTAATCTATGATTTAAATGTAATTTTATGATATCACACAAAACCATTCTATAAGTCATTAACCAATTGATGCCTAGCTTCCCTTTTTAGGGACGGTCCAAAAAAAGGGTCTGAATTTCCCCAAAATGAATATTTCAACCAAATAATAGTGTTCAATTAGTACCTTGGTATTGTCTCAATTCGTTATTAACAGATTTCAGCACATAGCCCTTGTAAAGTGCGTTCTGTAGCAGTTTTAATATGATCTTTATCAAAAATTACATCGTTCACAATCTCAAGAAAAAAAGCTAAGTTTTCAAAGTTATTCCCAGCTTCCCAGTTTATGTTAATTGCTGATTTTATTTCTTCTTATAAAATATCCTTTAAAATATTATATCGTTGGCATAATAAAATTTTAGTAAAAAAAGTATGTACCCTCTGGGGTCTATCGTAACTTTTAAAGGACGGGTTTTCTTTTCTTAATAAAAAAATTATTTTTAACATAATATTTTTTTTAATTATTTTTCCTGTCCATTAAATACTGTTTGTAACCAGTATACAAAATATCTTTGGAAAAAAAATGTCAGGCATTAATGGGTTAATACACTTTTTTTTTATTTTGACAACTTAAACTGTGCAACCTTGTTCTTAATCATGAACAATCACTGGAAATGTATTTAGGAAATGTTTGCCCTTTCTGTTTTCAGTCTCGCCCAAATATCCCATTGTAACATTTCATGCATCTGAGGGGAAAAAAAACCTCAAACCTGTTGATATATATATTCACCGTTATATCTGACTGATGACGAAAACTCATTGCAGTTGAAGGTCAATACTCGACTAGAGAGACAGAAAATAAGAAGCTCGTTTTACAAATAATACAGGAAAGCGGAGTAATAAGATACAACAAGTTCTTATAAAAGGATTATTTCAACTTCGCTCCAACAGGTGGAGAAACCACTCTCCTATTTCTTTCTTTGCTAATTCAATTTCAGATGTGCAATGTATGATAAACTTTAACGGAGCTTTTCTCAAAAGTTATTAATAAAATAAAAGTTATAAAGTTTAAAAAATACCACGTTTAATCAGTGTGAGGATTTTCTACATTTTTGATTGTTGCTTCAATTTCCGAACAGTTATAATTTTTCATATTACATTAGAACTGAAATTGTAGAATACTTTTTTACATAAAAAAAAAGTTCCATTAATAAGGTGTTTTGGTCCATGTCTCTCGACTCTCTTGGTTACAACTTAAACTGGGTTATAAAGGTCATATTCAGGGCTTAATTTCTGAAGAAAAAGTACGTAAGTCAGAGCTTGTTTTAATGCCTAAACAGTCTGAATTCAGTCCAACACTAGTTTCACATAAAACTGAAGTGCAGAGCTGAGGTAATCGAAAACTCTCTATTTTATTTCTTTGGGGACAAGTGCCCCCCCCCCCCCGCACAATTACCCCTAGATTGAGAACCACTGATCTAAAAAAACAAAGCTTTGTTTTCCAAAACCAGGCGCGTGCATCTTTTCTTTTTTTGCTAAATTTGAACCTCATTAAGTACGATTTGCTTGACCTAATAAAGAAGCCAATTTTTTTAAAAATTTATTACGGTACGTTTTCCAAACATGCTTAGTTATATGAAGTAAACGTATACTTCATATATTTCTACCATTTAATTTTTTCTCAGTTTTAATACAATTCTTTTCCATAGCATTATAGATCTGTTTCAATCTCTCTCAGTTATATAAGAGATATTATAAGAAACTACATCGAAGAAAAACCTAAGACAATATTTACCAGCGAAAATAACATACTCCTACCAATGTATCTAAAAATAGAAAGACATCTAACTTGTTGAATTTCGTATTCTCCTCGCTCATGTCATCTTTATGCGGAACTGATATAGATTCAGATTCTCTGCGTGAGAGAAGTGAAAATATTGATCTCCCTTTTTTCATTTCCGATACAGATTGCTGATATATTCACTTTATTTAAAGAAAAAACTCGCTTATCTGGTATGAGATTTCGATAAATAACACAAAGTATATTCGGAATGGTTAAGCTACAGCCATGAAAGTAGTGTGAAAGTCAAAAACCAGCGTAAATAAAGCACAAATTATAACGAAAATACAAAATATTTGTTTTCGTTGGATTTTAACTTTTATCATATTTTAGAGAACAAAGCTTATTTTATCATTTTTCATTTAACATAAAAGTATAATTTACTTTTAATGTTTTTTAAATAGAGATTATTTATAAAGTTATTTCATTAAAATATCTTGTTTATGGGTCTTTTTGTCATTTTTTCAGATTTTTATAAATAGCGCAAAGCAGTATATAATTTTAGATTTATTTCGTTAGTCACAAAAATATTGGTTCCTCTTTACACATTTTAGATAGATTGCTGATAAGGTTCATTTATCAAAATATATCGCTGATAGGCTTTTAAGGCTACTTTATGAAAATATCTCTTTGATTAGCTTTAAGTCTACCGTAAAATGGGGTGTATAGGAACAGCGGGGTCAATCGGAACAAAACTTCCCGGGCGTACAAAGAAATTCTTCATAAATAAACTATTGGGTATTTTTCGTATATGAATTTTTTTTTCGAAAGGTAAGATCATAGGAAGTAGGAAAAAATTACTTTTGTCAATCTGGCAACGCTACTGGCTTCTAAGGAGGGCTGCAAGTGGAATGCTAGAAAACATCACATTTTCATAGACAGCAAAACTTCATATGCAAGAACAAACCTTCTTATATTTTAAACCTAAGAGTGGTATGTTTCAATTATACATGTATCTGAACAACGGAATACCACATTAGAATTTACATTTTTTATAAATTGTGTCATAAAAATGAAAGATTCTGAAAAATGCCATAGGAAAAAAAAATGCGGGGTGAATCGGAACACTTAGTTCTGTTGTTCCAATTCAAACTTATTTGACGGAAAGTGTTTGAAAAATCAAGATTATAACCCCAATTCTTCTAATCAAGAGAAGGACAAGGATTTATTACTGTTTATCCTTCTCGTGAGTAAATATCTTAAAATGACACACAGTTGCAGATTTCAAAAGATTTTTTCTCCGGGAGACTTCTTTTTACTTAAAATAAGAGGGGGAAAGCTATATCGACTTTATGTAGTAAAAGTCCAGCACACAGACAGTGATGAATAAGCAAAAAAATCTTTCAGGACAATCCCCGAAATCCAGAGATTTTAAGAAACTAAAGAAAAGGCAGAGTTCATCCCAGGAGATGCTATAAAAAAACTTAAGCCAAGTCACGGTTGCTAGTTTTAAGGACTAGTACATATTTGTGGATGACATGAGTGACTTCAATTCATGTTAAAGCTTTGTATTTCAATTCGAAAGTATTTCTCAAAATTACATTTCATTTTTCATAAGTTCAAAATTATTTTGAATTTTGACAAACTATAAACGTTTACTGGTATTGAAATTATGCATTTATTTGACATTAATTATCTGTTCTTATTCTCCCCCATCAATATTACTCATGTTTGTGAGACCTATTACAGGTTAAAGTGAAAAAAAATAAAAAATTTAACATGTGTTCCGATTGACCCCTATCAGCGGGGTGATTCGGAACACCCCTAAATTCCTATATATATGAATAATAACTGTTCGAAATGTTTTGTCTTTGCTTGGAATATCAAAAGCAACGCAAGACCGAAGTTTTTACCCAAAAAATCAAATTAAAAAAAAATCTTTTAACTACTTTTTTTACAATTAAAGCTGAAAAGTGTTCCGATTAACCCCGTTTTACGGTACTTAATTAAAATATCTTAACGATTAGTTTTAAGGCTACTTCATTAAAATATCTTGCTACTTAGCTTTCAGAGATTTTGATTGATAGAGTTATAAAATTTAGATGCATACAGTTTGCGTCTAAGTCATAAATTAATAGTTTCTTTTTATGCATATTCTATAAAAATCGCTGATAGGGCTTAGCTTGTTTTTCAATATGGATTAATAGAGCAACGTAAATTCAAATTGATTGAGTCATTGTCGTCAGTTTTAAAAATTGTTGATTAGGCTACTTTAGGCAAAAATAAATCTGCCTAGTATGTTTGATGTTTTGATAATCGGAGCAATTACTTTTAGCTTGATTTTTGAGCAATTTGATGGTTGGAAACAGCGTCTGCTTATTTCAAATTAATTTGCATACAGATTGAACAATAGATCTGAAGTTGGTCAAAAAATACAGAAGTAACTGGCAATTTGAAAATGTATTGCTTTTAAACACGAAGTCATATTTTTTACTACCTACTTATTACCATCTTAGTAATATTTGTAAGTACTTGAATTTCAATAAAAGAATAAGTTTTGTATGAAAACTATTTATTTTCTATGTAAAGTTTCTTTAATAAAGAGTGAAAAACTGAATTATTTCTCACATTTGGGTAAGTGAATAGTAAGATTGTAAATGAAATACAGCACCTTAAAGCCAAAAACCCAAATTTAATAAATTTATTACCTGAAATAAATTTAACTACCTCTTTAACAACCAAGTAGGGCGAAATATGAAAAGTATTTACGTGAAAGTCATTTTTTAAAAAAAGTCATATTTATGTTAAGTTATATGGCTCAAGAATGATTTTATTAATGCATTTGAATTCATTAACAATGATCACTCATAGCTAATACGCGTTTGTTTATTTTCTTAAATCTTCTTGGAAACTCAACGTCATTTTAACTAATCAAGTCATAAAATTCAATACTAAAATGAAAGATTTTCGCTCCAAAAAGCTCTCCTTTCCAGAAAATGGGGGGAAAAGCTTATTTGAAGGGAAGAAAAAAATATTTTCTCTAAATTGGTCATAGAAAGTCAAACGAACCCTATAAATAATCACGATTTAAATGTTACATATCCAGTACCATTCATTCGATAGCTAGTAGGAAGCGTGATCAATATTTAGATAAAGCAGCTTTTAATTTAAAAAGCAACTTTTTATCTTAAAAGATGAAGAAAGAAAAAGAGTTTTAAGCTTGACCGCTCATGTTTAGAATGAAACACTTCTGAGTAATTTCAACACTGCAAAAAGAAGTTTTAAGTATGTATTTTGAACTGACTCACAGTTTATGCTGAATAGATAAGATATTTCTATTCATGTAGTCCTGCGGATAGAAAAACGAAAACGAAAAACCAGAAACTTTTTCTGTTTTAAAGACTATTTTCCCTAGAAACAAACGAAAATTCAATTTATCATACATAATGTACTCTATAAGTGACATCAATAAATTTTTATAAATGCTTTCTTCAAATTCAAATGAAAAACTGACCATTATGTTGAACTTTAAACAGGATTTTACTTGTGTATATCAATATTTTTGTCAAATTGAGATAAGCTCACTTTGCGTCAAGATGTTTTTAGATATTTTTGCTAGTAATATATATACTATTTCGAATGCAAAACAAATTATTTATAATATATTACTATGAATAAGCCCAAATTTAGGCAATTTAAAATATTCATTTAAGTTTCGTTATATCCTTGAAATTCAATGTGTTAATAAACTCAATATGGTCGGTATTTTTGAAAAAACTGATATGAAATGTTAAATTTAGATGAAAAATTAATCTGGAGAATTTTTATATGCTTTTATGTACTGAAATAGCTGACCAGCGCGAAGCTTTCTCGCGGGTCGGCTAGTTCGAGCGTTCTAAATAATTAGAAGTAAAAATAAATCATGCAAAAAATTCCAAAAAAGAGCAAACTGTAAGGAACAGCATACCTGACTCGAAAGTTTGGTTTAAAGTCTAGTTGAAAGCGAAGCTCTACCGACATACAGGCGACGATCATTTCTGAAAAATACGAAAGATAAAAACTACCTACTGCTGAAACTGGCTTTTAAATAGTTGGTTTACTTAGGGTACACAAATAAAAGTTTCAGAAATTATTTTTCATCTCTAAATGAATTTCTTCGTAGCACTTTCTTTGATTAATCCAAAACTGCACGACATTGCTCGAAAGTCATTTCGAAAATGATTAGTTTACGGGTAATAACATTTTTTTAACTAGGTATGAAATAATTTGAGAAATTGTAGAAGACTTATTATGCTGTAGAGATAGAGGTCTATAGCAGTTAGCGTGACTGAATCTTTGAGAAAAACATTGTGGGGAAATGGTTAGGAGCTAAAACATAATTAAATTTTTCGCATATACTATGATCTTAGGACAGCATTAAAAATGTATGTTGTCACTAAATTAAAAAAGAAAAAAACGTAACTAACTGGAGTGACATTTCTTTTTCATGACATTCACTTCACATTTGGTGCAAATGAGGTGTTGAAAATTTTTTATTGGATGGCTCAGCTAGGTAATCGCAAAGCATACCCAATAGGAAACGACGAGCATAAAAACAGACAAGCATATTATAGCAAATAAATTAACGACAAGTTTAAAACAACGTTTGTACATGGAGTGTCTGCTCTGAAATCAGTTTATCACTTTTCATCTGGTTTTGCTAGTTACTGAAACTTTTTCTCTGGATACGCACGAATGTAGGATTTAAAGTGAACAAGTATAATGTTCGTGCAATTTTAAGCGCATTTATGCAACGAGACTTTACAACAGGAGTTAACGAATTCTTTATCGAAAACCTTTACATCCATAAGTTCATGTAATTTTGAATTGAAAAGGAGTTCCGTTTGTTCTCCCAAAAGCGTGCCAGCATTTTTTTTTTTTTTTTTTTGCAAATATTTACTAACTAATGGAAAAGTCAGATTCAACGAAAGCTCTCTAACATTTGAAGGGGCAAGTGGATAAAACTGATATGTGACAATTTTAGTTTTACTTACTTTTTACCATGGATGAAGGTGTTAAGATAATATTTTTTTTTGAAAACTTTTTCTAGAAATTAGAAATATTGTCACATATCGTCTTTATTCACTTGCCCCTTCAATAGTGTATGTGAGTTAACACAATTGAACATTCACTAATCTGAATTTGTGTAAGTCGGCGAAATTCAAATGTCACATATCACTTTTATCCACTTGCCCCTTCAATTTAGGTCTTCGATTTTCTTTGGCGACTGATTTTGCTTGAAATGTTAACTTCATCGTGTTGGGAACATTATTTCTGCCGCAATTTTTGTGATCTTTAAAATTTCCAATTACATTATAGTTAATAACGGTAGATTGATTATATTGCGAATAAAGGTAATTACGATATCAACCTAAAATGAAGCGTTACCCCTGCAATACTATTAAATGTTCTTTTCTCCTCTATGAGTAAGTTTTCTTGAAAACAAAAACAAAGCTGTAAGATTTTCTTTTTTTTTCGATTGTGAACTTGAATTGTTCCAGTATATATATACAATTTTTTTTTTTTTGAAATCATGGGTGTGGCGAAATACAAACACAAAAATGCAAATGACGGGGAAAGGCTAAGCACGACATTGAGCTACTTTTTAAGAATTTGATTGTTACTATTCAAAGTATAACCATTGTTAGGCGTTAGCTCATATGTTTCATTTTTTTAATTGTTAAAGCATTTTTTTGAACCAAACTATTTCACACTTGCATTCTGCCTGTTTTTTTTTTTTTTTTTTTTTTACAAATAGCATGACTAACTTGTTCTCGAAGAAAAACGGGTTCTAGAGCTTTTAGTCGGAACCTACAAATGTCTAAAGAGCTTTAAGAGAGAATAATGATACTAATTATATAAAGAGCTATCTTTCGTTTTAGTTAAAATTTTTAGCACTAAAAGTAAGTCACCTGTTGATTAAAAACTGAATACATTGCTGAATACAGCAATCTAAAAATAACCGTCACGTGCGAGACATATTAGACAAAAGTTTTCCTCCTACACACACACACGCACATACATGCATACATGCATAATATATTTAATGAGGTAAATGAAGAAAAGAGCACGTAAATGCCCAAAGCTGCTAATCTAATAAATCAAGTAAATAGTGATAAAATGTACAATCAAATCAACGAAAATACAATCAGTAATAAGAAAGAAGAAAATAAAAAAGAGATGAAACCAGGTTCCTCAGCAGTTTAAGTTTCATCCTATGGTCAAAAATATTAATCTTCGCACTTTCTTTAATTTGCTTGTATTTTTTTAACACTATGTATAGATTTATGTATATTATTTCGGGCTAAGAGTTAGAAAATTTCTATCCCAATGAAAGTTTTGGCATGTGCTTTTTGTTACGCAAAGTATTAAAAAAAATTCTACTATCTTTTTTGTTATTTTTAAAATTAAGTTTACCTATCACGTGCAAGACACTTTTGAATATCAGTTTTAGTTCCATAATTCTTCCTCCAAATTGTTGCAAATTGTTTTTCATATATATTTTGCTATCCTATTAGTTATTAGTGATAGTTTCAGAAAAAAACAAAATGGACTATTCCACAGTAAGTCAGCATTCTGTCTCGCATGTGGCAGCTTCTATATTTATTTTAAAAGTAATAAAGAGTTACTGCAAATGATTCATTTGTTTTCAAACCGCTATATATCCAAAAGTATTGCATGTACAACGATGAGGAATACATGAAAATGATCACAAACTCATCAAGATTTGGAATTGCGCTTACCGGGGTGTAATACAAGTGCAGTATTTTTTAAATGGTGACAAAATAAGAAAAGCAGTTTTTTTGAGCGTGTGTGTTACGCCCCGCTGACGTCCAGTGTCGTCCTGGTAGCGTCCAACTTCGTCTATCAATGTTCACACTGTCACATGGGTGCAATTCTTAAGCTTTTATACTACTTTTGGTAATGGGGATACATGAACAAGGTCACAAATGTGGCCTTAAAGCACTGCAAGAGCAGATGAACATCATGCATGCATTGAAATTAATAATAATAATAAACGCTTTTTTTCATTTTGTTGCTACGAGTATTTTAAAAATATTGCACTCATATCACAGCGTGATTGACACAATTCAAAATCTTGATGAGTTTGCGGTTATTTTCATATATTTTTCATCGTTGTACGTGCAATACTTTTGGATATATACACATAAAAAACATGAATGTTGATTTTACAGTATAATACAGCTAATTTTATAGTAATAAACTGTAAAAATTGTTAATTTTACAGTAATAAACTATAAAGTTGCTAATTTGAGTTTATTACCGTACATTTTAGTTTTATACTCGAACCTCAGTTACCAGTATTATACTATTGTTTTTCCAATGTAATGCAGCTAAATTTCACAACAATAAACTGTAAAATTGCGAGCTTTACAGTAAGAAACTATAAAATTAATAGTTTTACAGTTTATTACCTTGCATTTTATAGTTTAAAACTGGAACCTCGGCTGCCAGTATTATATTGTAAAAACAACAGCTTTTTTTTTTTTTTTGCAGTGTATAGCGTTTTGAAAATGAATGAATCATTTGGAGTAACCCTGTATTCAAAAAAGGTAATAAAGTGGAAAGGGGTGGTTAATAAATATTTGAAATATACTTTACTTTGAGGGACAGAGAGCTTTTCATGTTTAAAAATGCTCCACAGCCCTGTTAACTATTTCGAGAGAGAAAATTTGATTACCAATGAATAAGTAATGAATTTCAAATGGTCAAAGTAATAAATGTGAACTCACGGCTGTATAATAAAGCAATAAGTTGTGTTTCTTATTTAAAACAAAAGAATCTTTAATGGTGATATAAATATGCCTTAATAGAGAACAGCGTTACTCGGGTGTGATTTATGATGACAGTAAAACATTAAAGAGATACTAAGACATCACATTCCATTTATTCAGAAAAGAATGTTTATGGTTGTCATAACTGCACAGGTATTCTTGCTATAAAGACCAAATATGTGCAGAACATGCCGACCAGCTCATAAGAATGATTCAATCGTAAATAAAGCAATGATTAAGAAGTTATGACTTATGAGCCTTGCAGTCCAAAAATAAGTTAGTTGACTCGGTTTTGTCGAAGATTTGAAGATAATATAGGATCTGGTAAATTTGTCTGAATATCGCCTTAAACATAAATCCCTTCAATCGAAACTGCGAAATGATTTACCAAAATGTTTTTATTTAGTGTAGACAGAGTACTGTGGTTAAGAGTATCTAGCAAACAAATTTCAAGCTTGTAGGTGAAAATTTAAGAGAGTTATGCTATATCTAATTTTAAAGACAGATGTTTTGAAATAAATAGTATTTCAACTAAAGAAACAATGACCATACAAGCTTCATTGTGAAAGGTTCTCCAAGCTATGATAAAGCATGATATAAGTATTTGAAATGATAACTAAAGGATCATATAATTTTAAAAATTCAGAAAAAAAATCTCGCCTGTGCGACGAGAATTCATAGCCGGAAAAAATAGCCAAATCCAACCTTTCAATCCATATTTGAAATCCCGCCAATACCAAAACGAATTTTTTTTTGCACAGATAATTATAAGCAGATAGTAAAAAATCAAATAATTTAAGCAATTATGAAATGATTAGCAGCTGTTCAAAGCTCATGTCTTTATGCTGGACATCAGATCTGAAGGTTTCAAAATTTCTATTGAAGACGTGGTAGTGAGAATTATTAGTAAACTGTCCGACACGATCATGGACTAACTTGTTTCTATCAACAACTTAGTTGTTATGAAAATTTTCTTAGAAAATATTGAGGCGTAATTATATTCTGATTTATGATGGATTTAAAATTAAGTAGTAATTAATTGCGTAATGACTTAAATTTTATGTTCTAAATTTCTCTGCTGTAGGTCACAGCAGTAATCACCAGAGTAATGAGAACTTTCGTTTTTAGGTTTTAAAGAACTTAATTGTAGCTTCAATCTGTGATTCCAAATAATACAGAGAAAATACCGAACGCTTATTAAAACTTAAAATACGATGGAAGTAATGAGGCAGTTTGCACTTTTCTCGTTAGTATTGTTAGGGTTAGCGACTCCCTTCAACTGATGAACACTAACAAAACAAAATAATACCACTTGCGGGGAATACACCCTCTGACAGCAAATTGTAACAAGTTAAGGGGCTCATTTTTAGCTTCTGCACTTTTGTTATAAATTAAGCCCTGCTCACGGATGCTCCAATTAGTTGGTGAATAAGACTACGGCCTATACTCTAAGCCCCAAGAACATTTATTAGAATTTTTAAATAACGATACAAATATTTTTCATGAAATAAGTTTATAGATGCTTTTTTGCAAACTTTAAATATAACCTCTATAAAACGCTGTTAATGTAGTAAAGCTTTCTTGAACTCACGCGTTTCGTTATAAAATTATGAATATAGATACTACTCCTCTTTCAATATAAGAAAATATATTTTGTGAAATTAAGTGCAAAATAAGAACTTTTATCGAAATTCGTAACTTAAATTGAAGCTTTACTTTATCTTGTTACAGTATTTTGGTAAATACTTATCTAGTGCCTTAATTCATTGGTTCAGAACGTTTTTAACACTTTAATTATTCAATAGTTATGACATAGATCTCATAAATATTACTATTAAATTAGGAAAAGGGTTCAAAACAGATATCTTAAAATCGGATATCAGTTTTCTGGCACAAAATTAAATGTAGCAGAGTCTCAGCTTTTTGATGAAATGCGAACAGTCTAAAGTTTTAAAACGAAACATTTACATAATCTTTACTTTTATTTTTATTAATATTAGTTCATCATAAGTAATACAGAATTTCAACAACACAATTATATATTCTCAATGCACACCATTGTCTTTATCAGCATAACTGCAAACTTCACTTATCCGACAAAATAATTTTTTTCACCTTTAAGTTTGGTCAATATTCAACTTTAATACAGCATACAAATACATTCATCGAAAAATTCCTGCTGTGTTTAACAACTTCTGGGACCCCCTGAATGAAAATACTTGTTATTAAAACTAATACTAAATTAAGTTTTCAAAATTTGACCTAGCTTCTTTAAACAAGTATATGAGGAACTGAAAATTTAAAAAGTTTATTTTGCATGAGAAATAATAAGTAATTTTCCCTTTTCTTCTCATAAATGTAAGCATTTAATGTGAAAACTTTCCACATTGAGGGGGAGAAAACACAAGAAATATGCTCTAGAAAAAAAAATCAAAAACTTCGGCCATTAAACTTCGTAGAATGCATTTTTATATGAGCTTTTAACTAATTTCTTGAAAACCGCGAAAAGAGCAAACCAATCGAATTGAATTACTTCTAGTCATATGACCTTTTCCAATCACTTCGTCGTCTAGACACGTAAGAAAAGCATAACATGGTAACCGTAAGACGAGTTTTTGTTTTTATAGTTTATGGTTGAGGGCTTTCCCTCGTATTAAACGAGACACGATCAAAGCCTTTAATTGAGTAACAAGGCCACCTTCTGAGTGAATAAAGAAATGAATAAAAATAACCCAGAGAACAGGAACCTTTTATCGAGAAAATTGCTACCCTATGCTCGCTGCTTATGCTTTTATTGAAAGCAGTTCAGACAAGCATAATTTTTGCGTCACTTCAATGGTTTTTTGGAAAAATGCACTTGTTTAAAACAAGTGCATTTTCTGAAAAGTAGATAGCACCCACAATTTTTCCAAATGTGTCGTTTAATTCAACTCTTTTGTTTCCTTTCCTATCTCTTTTAATTGAAAGTATTCCATAAATTGCTGGTGTGATTACTAAATTAGAATTGAAGTCCCGATTTTAAACGGTTGTCTAAAAGTAACCACTCATCGAATTGATCAAAAATTACGTAAATACTTATATATTGACATTTTTTTTTTGTCAAAATATAAAAATAGCTCAAAATTTGTGGGTAGAATAATGACTAAATAACTAGGAATCTATCATGACTGTTTCTGCTGTTCAACTAAATATATGTCTTTTTGCATGAATAATTTATCATGCACGCTTACCGTCTATTCTTTTTGTTCTCTTAAGGACATCGTGGGTACATGTGTTAAAACATTTTTTTTCCCAGTTGTAAGCCTCATTTATGACTCTTCCTCATAATGATCTGCATCGATTGAAAAATTCTCGAACCGTTTCTTGACATTGAGAGACAAATTTTGATCACTTCACGAAAGTCAAATTTCTGGCTTCTCTGAAAAGTTGTTGCTTTTTATAGTGTGTTGAAATCGAAAATTAAACTATAATCACCCTACCAGTAAGTATTTGGTAGCAAAGCGCGATTCCGTTATTAATTTCTTATAAGAAGACTTTATCTACGAATGTAAGACTTTATCTACGAATGTAAGTTTACTTAGAAAAGTCAATGAAATTTAATTTAATATTGATGGAGGGGTGATTAAATATTTCAATTTTCTTTCCTCTGATTGTAGACGTTAGTTTGTTTTTATTGTTTCCAACAACCTCAGGGTCAGGAATATCTTTTCTGATTTATATATCTAAAACTTAAAAAATATATAATGCATATTGATGTAATATGATTAAAAGGTACAACCCATTTTCACTGGCAACAACACTTTTACTGCCTATAAACCACTAATAGCCCTGTTCTCTACGGGTACCAGCTATCTTTTTAATAATTATGATCCGACAAAGTTGCAAACGTCACCCTTCTTTTACAAGTTTCAGGTTTTATACCAGTGTTTCCCGACCTTTTCTACCTATGAACATGTAAAAATAGGAAAAACATTTTGTGGATAGGCATCAATAAAAAAAAGAAGAACAAGAAAAAGATATTGTTTAAATAAGTACTATACTTATTAAATTTAAAATGAAAAAGTATAATTTTTAGCGAGACAGTAACTAGCGAGTTCAATTTCTGCCTGAGAATTCAAATTTATGGTCTTTATTTATGTTTCGTTATTTATATAATTATTTGTTCATTGCTTTTAAATCATGTTTTTACTTAATTACTTATTTATTTATTACTTCGTTTTGATAGAGATTAGGTAAGAAAGCCTTACATTAAAGAAAAAATATTATAGCCACAGAAAAGAAATCGTTGGATATTTTTACTCATAAGAAGTCCATCAGAACTGTAGTTGATGGAACGTA